>JAODAL010082712.1:0-11487 GCA_025379985.1 Phyllomedusa bahiana
GGTTCCCCACCCTGCCCTGGCTTCTCTTTCTCTCTGTCTGGGCCTATTAATCGGGGGTAATCAGTGAGTCGACTGTTCTCTTCTGCCTCGGCCTGCCCTGTCTATTGGCGCCTTAATAGACAGGGGTTCCCTTTTATAGTTGCTTTCAACTAGAACTATATGCAGTGAGCATAACTCCAATTCCTGACTGACCATAGAGTTGACCTCTATCCTTCAACTGTCTGCCTGACCTCCAGCTCCACCCCTTTCTGCCTTCCTGATTGGCTGCTCGCCCTAAGGCCGAGTTCACACGGTTTATTCACGCCGTAATTGCGGGACGGATTCTGCTCGCAATTACGGCGTGTGTACGGGGGCGGGGCAGGAGCGGGAGGGGGGAGGGGGGGTCAGCTCGCCGGCCCCATAGACGTTCATTGTCCACGGCGCGTATTCCGCCGGGATAATATGCATGTCACTTCTCTCCCCACTCGCGGAATTCGCCGAGCAGGGAGAGGAGCCGTAATCCATAGTTCTCTATGAGAACTGTGGATTACCGTAATTATTGGGATGGATTTGGTCCCGTATTTCGCGCAGTACGCCGCGGAATACGGGACCAAATCCGTCCCAAAATAAGCTGTGTGAACATAGCCTAACAGTCCCAACTGTCACTCTCTCTAGACTGTTATTACGCGCCGCGAACAATTCATGTCAATGGGGCCGGTGGGCTGCCGGCCCCCAGTGCTTTGGGAATACGCGCTGATCAGTGCGACTCCCAAAACACACAGCGTATTGCGGCGCATACTGTATGCGCCGCAATTACTGAGTGTGAATATACCCTAAGGGACATCTTATAACACTCTAGATATTTCCTCATATAATACAGTGTAATATAATATATACAATTGCCCTCCTGTACAAGTATATAGGTATTAGGTAGAATTGAATTAAATATATTAGTCTGGCCCTCTAAAATCTTTCCAATTTCTCATGCGGCCCTATGGGAAAATGAATTGCCCGCCCCTGACCTACAGGATCTGGAAACAAGAGTAAGAATATGTATTTTGTTGCTCATCGCATTGCAATCCTCCACGTGAAATATGGGTCCTATTTCAGAGTCCTTGTGTTGTGAATTCCGATGCAACGGGATCCCGTCGGACTACGGGTAAGTCTGAAATGATGCAAAGTCGTCTGTCCTCCAGAACCAGAAAAGTTAGAATCAATAAACTTTAAGCAAAAAAATATTTAAAAACACATCTGCCATCTCCCCCTGACGTGTTTTGAGCCCCTTCACTCTTACTGAGCCCTGAGTAAGGGCCACCATGAGTAAGAGTGGTGAGACTATGGAGCTTGCTGCCACATGAGGTAGAGATGGTGGATTCATTGACCTTGTTCAAGAAGGGCTTAGATCAGGCATCCTCAAACTGCGGCCCTCCAGCTGTTGGGAAACTAAAACTCCCATCATTCCCACTATTATAGATTATATAAATGCATGATGGGAGTTGTAGTTTCCCAACAGCAGGAGGGCCGCAGTTTGAGGATGCTTGGCTTAGATGCTTGTTCTCGTAACAGATTCTGGAGATCGGACGTTGATCTGGGGGATTATTTTGATGCCAGATTTGAGGTTGGAAAGGAATTTTGCCTCTTGCATGGGGACAATTGGCCTCCGCCTCATTGGGGTTCTTACTTTCTTCTTGGTTGAACTTGATGGACACGTGTCTTTTTTCAACCATACTAACTATGTAACTATGTAACCTTCCTCTGGATCAACACTGTAGGGTTATAGGTTGGACTTGATGGACCTGGGTCTTTTTTCAACCTCTACTATGTTACTGCAAATTCGAGAGGCTTCAATTTTTTGGCCCCACTGAATCACATAATTGGAGCCACCTTAGCTCTGTCCATGATCGACATGTCTTTGGCCTTCTCTAATATCCTCCTTCTATAGCTCAATATTGTACTTATTTGTCTAATCTTCAGAGCCAACAATTTAAACTATGTTCCAATTCCAGATGGCAAAAGTGTAAAAATCAGAATGCGTTGCCCTTGACCTGTTCACGACACGATGATTATCCGTTCTCTTCAGTTTCAATACACAGGACAATTATTTGCAGAAACCGCAGATTTCTAGAACGGCGTGATCTTCTCATTGCACTAGAAGGCCACAAACACCGGAGATCAAGGGCTTTCTTGTAAAATACATCCTAGCAAATCCTGGTGCCCAGAGAGATTTGTTCTCCAGTGGAAACACAATTTCCTCCAAGACCTTCGTACATGACATGACCTGGAGGTATTTACAGGAGTCTCCGCACTCTCACTGCCTCATCCCTGCAGTCACACAACCGTCTGGGTGGCCGCTGGAGTCACTTGAGAAGCCTGTGAAGCTCATCAGGAATCCAAACAATAAACCCGGGAGAGAAGCCTATTGACCACAGTTTACCAATAGTGTCATCTGACCCTCGCTGTCAATCTGAGCATCACAGTAAAGAGTCAACAAGCATTTTAACTCTAGAGCAGGGCTGGGCAATTAATTTTCCACTGGGGCCGCATGAGAAAGTGGGATGGTTTTAGAGGGCCGGACGAATAAAAAACAAAAACATAGGGTGAACGAGGAAAAATTCGTTTTTGGGGTTTATTTTTATGGAAACGTACTCTGTACCCCCAGTAAGGCAGCCCGTCAGTAAGGTAGGTATATAGATACATCCCCCAGTAAGGCAGGTATATACAACTCCCCTGGTAAAGTAGGTATATACATCCCCCAGTAAGGCAGGTATATACAGCTCCCCTCAGTAAGGTAGGTATATAGATACATGTCCCCTCATTCAGTCAGGTATATAGATATAGGTCCCCTCAGGCAGGTATATAGATATAGCTCCCCACAGGCAGGTATATAGATAGATATAGGTCCTGACAGTCATGTATACAGATATAGGTCCTCACAGGCAGGTATAAAGATATAGATCCCCACAGGCAGGTATATAGATATAGGTCTCCTCAGGCAGGTATATAGATAGATATAGGTCCTCATATGCATGTATGTATATATATATATATATATATATATATATATATATATATATATATACTGTATATCCCCTCAGTAAGACAGTATATTGAAATAGGTTCCCACAGGTAGGTATATAGTTATAGCTCCCCACTGGCAGGTATATAGATAGATATATGTCCCCACAGGCAGGTATATAGATAGATATAGTCCCCATAGGCAGGTATATAGAAAGTTATTGCTCCCCACAGGCAGGCATATAAATAGATATAGTCCCCACAGGCAGGTATATAGATAGTTATAGGTCCCCACAGGCAGGTATATAGATAGTTATAGGTCCCCACAGGCAGGTATATAAATAGATATAGTCCCCACAGGCAGGTATATAGATAGTTATAGGTCCCCACAGGCAGGTATATAAATAGATATAGTCCCCACAGGCAGGTATATAGATAGTTATAGGTCCCCACAGGCAGGTATATAGATAGTTATATCTCCCCACAGGCAGGTATATAAATAGTTATAGGTCCCCTCAGGCAGGTAAATAGATAGTTATAGCTCCCCACAGGCAAGTATATAGATTTATGACCGAAATGAAAAATAACAACACTAATACTTACATTCCCGGCTTCCCGGCTTCCCGGCCAAGCGCGTTCCTCTTCTGCCCGAGGCTGGCGGTATGACGTCATCACGCCGCCAGCGCTGGGACACTCCTCCGGCATCGTGTCGCTGCCCAATTCACCAATACCGGGGATATTGATAGTAGCGCTGATGGCCCGCCGTGGTCTCTCAGCGCTACCCAGCCGTCAGCACTACAATTAGTAGACTTGGGCATCGTACGCCGTGGGCCGCATCCGACTAGCTAGCGGATCGTACAGTGCCCAGGTCTACTCTAGAGGATCAATCACTTCATTAAAAATATACAAACTTACACCTACATTATTAAACCTTATCACCCCATCACAAGTAACTTTCCGTATCCCAGCAAAATCTCAACCTTATATCAATAACTGTTTTATAGGATAAAGTCCCCTCTTCTCTCCACAAAGAGGTTCTGCAGCAGATGGGGAGCCTATTATATAGGAAAATGTCCTAACCGGTAATAAACCTCCATGTCAGACCATCAGCGACACAAAACTGTTCTTTCTACCTCAAAAAATATTTTGCATGACCTAAGTTGTGTGTTGTACCTTATAATTTACCCCCTACTCAGTGGCGCTGGAAAGTTTGTGAACCTGTCAGAAAATGTTATATTTCTGCAGAAATTTGACCTGAAACTACAGCAGATTTTCACCCAAGTCCTAAAAGTAGGTAAAGAACCAAATCAAACAAACGAGTCAAAAATATTAAACTTGGTCATTTGTTTTTTTTGAGAAAAATTACCCAATATCTCATATCTGTGAGTGTGAACCTCTTTTTTAAATGGGTTTTGCCACAAAGTAAAATTGATGTGGGACTCTTGCAAATTAAATAATAAACATTTTCACCATTCATCATTATTAAAAATCCTGCACCATTTTTGTTTTAGTTGCTCCCTTAGTGATTCATAATGTATAGCTCCAGGGGATGAGAGCTCCTCAGTCCTGGCCGCACATGCACAGATATCACCTCTTCTCTCAAGCAGCTACTTTCAGTTTCCTCCCTGCTTAGCAATCACACAAACTCACTGCTGAGCGAGTGTTGGACCCCAGGAGCTGTCATTCTACTCCCATCCTCTGTACTCCTTAGTAATCACACAAACTCACTCCTGAGCGAGTATTCAACCCCAGGTGCTGTCATTCTACTCCCATCCTCTGTACTCCTTATTAATCACACAAACTCACTCCTGAGCGAGTGTTCAACCCCAGGTGCTGTCATTCTACTGCCATCCTCTTTACTAACTCCTTAGTAATCACACACACTCACTGCTGAGCAAGTGTTCAACCCCAGGTGTTGTCATTCTACTCCAGTCCTCTGTACTCCTTAGTAATCACACACACTCACTGTTCAGCGAGTGTTCAACCCCAGGTGCTGTCATTTTATTTTGTCCTCTGTTCTCCTTAGTAATTTGTCAAACAGTGCAAATAAATAATAAGAAAAAAAGAAACCTCAATCGGGTATATTCACTGAGACGAAAAGAAAAAAAAAAATTCCACATGTTTGGTTCCTGCAGGGATTTGAACCTAGGACCTCTTTGCTGAAAGACTGAAGTGCTAACCACTCAGCTACATTGTAGCTATTCATAGTGCGTTACATAAACAAACCTTTGTTTGACTAGAGTGAGCACACCGTGGGGAAAGGCATAACGATGTCAATCCTGCTGTGTCACATGATCTGCAATTCAAACAAATCATATACCGTATTCCCCCTTTTAAGCACACTGAAAGCTGAAGTCGGAAAAACCAAGCATGAAATGTCTTTGTGATTAAACCCCTTGAAGTATGTGGTAAAACCCCTTGTGCAGCAATAACTGCATTTAAAAGTTTACGGTAATTGCTAATTAGTCCTGCACATGGGTTTGGAATTTTAGCCTCTTGGTCCACGATCTTCAGCTTTCTCATGTTGGTGGTTTCCTTTCCTAATATGCTTGTTTCAGGTTTATGAGCATTTTTATTTGACGTCAGGACTCTGATCCCATAACTATAACTTTATTCTTTTTTAACCATTCTTTGATAGATCGACATGTGAGCTAAGGGTCTTGTCTTGCTGTTTACCATGACCAATTCTTAATTCGCTACAAACAGAATATTGACTTTTATTTTTAAAATTTTGCGGGATAAATCAAATACGTTTTTCACAATGATGGCGGCAAGCCATCCTGGCCTAAATGCAGAAAAACAGGTCTCAACCATGATACTACTAAGGGCATATGTTACAGATGGTATGATCCCTGATACTACCACAACCATGTGTCAAAGATAGTATGATCCATGATATTATCACCCCCGTGTGTTACAGATGGTATGATCCTAATAAAAAACCCACCATGTGTACGATATTGATCCATGATATTACCACCCCGGGGTTCACAGTGGTTGACCCATTTTTTTTACCACCACCGTGTGTCACGTTATATGACCTTGTTTTTAAAAACCCCCCCCCGTGTGTCACAGTGGATAATCCATGATATGCCACCACCATTATCATAAATGGAGAAAACCCCCAATGAAATTAAAACCACCACCGTTGTGTACAAAAGTATGATCCTGTTTTAAAACCCCCCCCCGTGGTCCCAAAAATGGAAAAATTTGATCCATGATATTACCACCCCCCCCCCCCCGGGGTGTGTCACAGATGGGGTATTATCCCCAAAATGATATTACCACCATCATTTTCACAGATAGTACCCCATGATTTTACCCCCCCCCGTGTGTCAAGATGTATACCCATGATACTGCCATCCCATGTTTTCCCGGGGGTTGATCCAGAACTAAAACCCACTGTGTGTCACGAGGGGTATGACCCATGTACTACGCCCAAAGGTGTCACAGGGGTTATCCATGATACTACAAGGACCCGTTTCCCACTAAAAAGGTGAGTGGTGGCAAACATTTCTCCTTAAATCCCCAAACCCTGGTGATTAAATCACCACTGTTATCTACATAAAAAATTTAGGTGTCATGTCCTCCTCTATTAGTCCACATATATAAATGCCTTAGCGTGTCAGGTAGCCATCCGACCAAGTGGTGGCAGTATTTCTGTTACAAACCGACCCAGGACATGCTAAGGCATTTATATACTAGGTGTACACTTGTGTTTTTCTTCCTGCAACCATTATAGCTTATATTGTACTGTTTTCCATGCTAGTAAATGTCCTCTTAGGATTATTAAGGTATCAGAAGAGAGTCCTCACAATCACAACCGCCACACAGGAGACAGGTATTTTAGCTTTCTGCTCTGAAGGCTAGGGGCCCATTAAAATTTTAAAGTTCCCCTTTATTCGTGGTCTTAAATTTTTTTTTTTTGCCCAGCAACGTTCCATGAAAACCCTACAGACAACCACCTGGTTGTCTGAAATCATCCCCCCATTATTTTTAGTGGAAAACCCTATCCAAAAGAAGAGTGAGTGCATCGGACCAACTTCTGCTCATGATATTGGCATACTCGGAACCCTGGGGTGGCCCCTTTAAGATGGTTGTTGTCACGGGTAATGGTGTATGGCCGGGGGTAATATGGGGGCTAATTCCCCGGGCCCTGAGTACCCAAAAATTCTTCGTTGTCCATAGAAAAGAACCAATCACTAACGACCAATGCCGGGGGTTGGGAAAAAAGGGTAGTTTCATTTATTTGGCAGCAATAACTGTTGGCCCTTGTCTCGGGATGAAACCCAGGAATACAATAACTGTATGCAGTAACAATGACTTGACTGAGTAGATGTAATAGCGGCACTTTGAAAATGATACAACACCCTCTGAGTATGTGTCGACTCTGGTAATTTGAGATGCTGGGAGTATATTACTTTAGAAAGATAACTGTTTTACAGACCTTTTTCCTGAAGATGGATTCTTACACCAAAGGGCACAGGTTTTAGAAAAGCCCGGGTTTTGAAGGACCTCTGATTCTTGAATACTCGATTTGGGGGAAGACGAAGTACTTAGCAGGGTTGACCATGAAAGTGGTGGATCTCGACTTGAAACCCGGGAGAAGACAAACCCGCTGGTGGGAGACCCTCTTTTCCCAGACGTGGACAAAAGGGTTTTTCTGACTGGACTTGCACCCCCTGAGTACACGGGGAGATCCTGTGTGAGTCCCTTAGGGGGAGGAGAATTAAGGACAGTTTGAGGTAGGCTAGGGCCTAGCAGAATGGTAGGTGAGCCGGGGAGCAACACACCCTTGACTTGCCAGGACCTCGCACACCCCCCGATGGAGGAGCAGAGACAAATAACAACTCCCTTTAACTGCCTAACTGCCCTGGCCAGCTGTGGTGTTGGCATGGTAGAAGGGGTCACATGTGAGACTATTGCATCATTTTGAACGACATTTTATGCACCCAATCAGAAAATTTCATGTTTAAACTAGGAAAATGTAAACAAGGAACCAAACAGCAGGGGGCCCCCTAAAAATACTTGACTGAATTTATATTTCTTTTCTGCACTGAAACATTGGACAGAATCAGAAAAATAGGAACAAAAAAATTTTCCAGTGTGGGTCACTATAAACTTCCCTCGGGAAAAAAAAAAGCCTTGGGCGATGTCAAACAACATGACTTAGTGCTAATAGACATAAAAACACAACACGGTTAAAACAAATAGTGCAAATAACCCTGTTTTAAAAACACTTTGATAACGGGTTTGCCTTGGGGGAAGAATTCTTGTGGGGAATTAGAACCCCCCGTCCAAACACAGCTCTGTGGGGGCATAGGGAAAAAAAAAGGCAAGTCCCTCTTTTCCCTGGTGGGTTTATATATGAATAGGGCTTTGGTTGAGACCAGGTGTGAGGGTTTAACGTTACATGGAATATTTTTTCCCAATAAAACTAAGCAATACAAATAACAGCAAAAAATTTTATATGGCAAACATTGTACAAGCAGGTAATATATATATCATACATACGCATTTCACCTCTTTTGCGTAGGTGTTTCCTTTGGTTGACCTCAGTCTCTGGGGTGGGGCCTCTTCACCAAAATTAAGGGAAATTCCCCGGGGGCGGCATTTTAAATGAGAGCAGATTAGAGGGGCAAATGGGACAGGCATATGACTACTTGGTAGCCTGCTGGTTGAGAAAAAGGGGTAACCCTCAAAAGGTGTCCTCAAAGGGGGTTCTCTTGGGGGAGACACTGGTTTTCTGGGTGGTAAATTTAAATGGGTAGAAAAGGGGCTATGAAACTTGGGATCTTCCTGGTAAAAATTTAACCTGTTTTCGGTACGTCTAGTGCCCAAAACAGGGTTCTTGACTTCTACCATCAGATTCATTTGGGGGATGGACGTCACTGTGTACGGTTTTGGGGTTCCCCCTAGCAGTCCAATTGTCTGAGCGGTGAATTTCTTTCCAACCTTGTCCCCACTTTAGTGGAGTGCTTCCCCCTTTTTGTTACCTTCTTATCTTCGCGGGGCTTCTTCCATCCTTCTGTCAACAAATTTTTTCGGGGATCTTGGATCCCCCTTTGGTGTTCTTGTACCAATTGTTTAGGGAGAGGGGTTTTGGGGTCGGGAACTTGTACCCCTAAAGCAGGTCTTGTGGGAGTTGCCTTTCTTAACATCAATAGAATGGGAATAGCCCGTGGAAAAAAGTGAGTGGGGTTATTGTAATCTCAACCCTTCGCTAGCAACTGTGGCCATTCTTCTTCTTAAATAGAACTGTTCCCAACTGTTGATAAACCCTTGGTTGATTTTCTCGCATAGGGCCCTTCCCTTGAGGTGGGATGCGAGTGCGAAGTTTTTACATTCATGGGGGAACCCAAAGTTCTTGAAAGGCTGGGATTCAAATGCTCCCCGGTCTGTTAAAAACGGCCGGGCAGCCATAGTGTTCACGTACCCCCGTAGAAGATGAGGTTGTAGTACGAGCAGTTAAATTCTGAAGGGAAAAAAAAACACCACTTGGTAGTGGTCGACCTCGTTAGGGGCGTATGTAATCCAATCTTTTTGGAGCCAATTTTCCGGTCTGGGCAAAAAGTTGGTTTGGCCTTGAGACTAATGGGGGGTAAAGGTGCTCTTTTTCCCTTTTTCCCAGTTTTGGATATGTTGCAGGCGGGGCATCATTAACCATTCTCAAAGTCGGTTTCATGCCGTCCAAAAGAATCTCGGCGGATGGGGTTTCTTCGGTCTTTTAGACACCGAAATGGCCGGGTGGCATGAAAAGGGGGTCGAGTTTCATCTTTGCCACGCTTGGGTAATGATCTGGTTGCGTCTCTCCCTGAATTGGGTCCAGAGAGTTTCTCACGATTGGCCTTTGTTAAGAAAAAGAAAAAACTTGCTCCAAGGGCGTCGTAGTTCCCCCAAAGGGTTGGGGGGTTTCCCGTCCCCAGCGGATTCTACAGTAGAGGGTAGTCGTAATTTTCCAAGAACCTTTGGGTCATTTTGATAGGTTTGCCATCGGGATAAGTTTGAAGGGGGTCTGCTTGAATTGACTCTCTTCAGGTTTAGGGGCAGTGATATTGTTCTGCGTAGCGAATCTCTGAAAAAAGGGAGGCATTTCCACTCTTCCCGTCGTTTCCTCTGGGGGCTCCCACCTTTAGGTAGGGGGTAATACGTTCAGGCTCACGTTTGTCTTGCCACTTGGTATTTGATTCAAGTTAAATTGGCCAGTCTGGATGCCCAACTTGCCTAGGCACCAAACCGCGGGATTTTAGGTGGCTAGCGGGTTTGCCGTGTTAAAAACGGTGAACGGTGTACCGTGAGGAATTCTAAACTTTCGGTGAAGGGCCCCCCGGGGCTAGAAATTCTAGCTTGAACTAGCTAAGTTTGGGTCATTCTTTTCCGCTCCCTCAGGCTTGGTGGGGGTAGGCAATAACCCTTTTCGGTTGTTTGAACTTGGAAAGGGTGCTCCTAGGCCCAAAAACTTGCATCCGTGTATAAAGAAATGGGATGGTTATAATCGGGTAGGCCCAAAATTGGGGGCGATGTCAGAAGGTTTTTTTTGGGGGTTTTGGGAAACCTGTTTCTTGACAGTAACCCCTCAAAAAAAAGCTTCGGTCCCTGGCTCTCGGGGACAACCCCGAATAGTTCGGGAATTTGGTTCCCCATTGTGGCAAAGTGTGGTATGAATCGGGGGGTAATACCGGCAAATCCAAGGAAACGTTTACCTTTCCCTTTAAGTTTTAGGGTTTTTCCCCCTTTTCCACAGGTGAGACTTTCTCGGGGTAGGCTGTATTTTCCTTTACACTCACGACTAGTTTGACGATTTCGTTTTGGTTCAGATCGTCGGGTAGCGGCCGCTATCGATAAGGTTTTTCAAAGTGAGCCCTCGATTATGCGCGATGACCCCTTAAAATCTATGGGGGACAACAAACCCATTTTTTACACCCAAACAAGGTGGAGAAGCTGAAATTAACATCCCAACAGTCAAAAGGAACGGCTACTTTAGGCAAACCCTTAGGGTTTAAAAGTCACAGAAAAAAATCACAACCATTTATATTTCCCCGTCTTGTACCACAGCCTGACCCTTAACCTGCATCACCCCCAAAAATTTAAAAAGTGCCAGAAGGCAGTAGTTTGAAATCATGTTACTTAATGGACATTGAATACCCTGTCCTGGAAGCAGCATGAGCCCCCCAAACCCCAGACCCCCCACTTTAAAAAGTGCCCAAAAAGGGGTCTTTAACCCCATTTTAGTTGAATGGACATTACTATCCCGTCCCCGGGCCACAGCATGAGCCCCAAAATGCAAAACCCCCCATTTAAAAATGCCGGGAAAAAAGGGGTCTTTCAACCCCATTTTTGTTTCACTGGACATTGATAACCTTCCCCGGGGCCCCAGCATGAGCCCCAAACCCGCATGACCCCCCCATTTAAAAAGTGCCGGAAAAAGGAGTCTTTAAAACCCCCATTTTTAGTTTTCACTGGACTTGACTATACCTGTCCTGGGGCCCCAGC
>JAODAL010082713.1:0-11487 GCA_025379985.1 Phyllomedusa bahiana
TGATCAAAACGTATGGCCCACTTGCCACTTCAAGGGACCTCTTTAAATGGGTCCCCCCCAAATGGATATGCACTGCATGGCGGCCGCAGCAAAAACCACCAACAAGGGGACAACCCAGGGGGCCCGCAGCAAGAACAAGTGGCAAGGGGGGCCTATACTTTTGATAAAAAATATACTAAGAACCTCCTGTTAAATTTTGTAAAAATTTTTGGAGAAGCATTAGATAAACTTTATGTTGTGATATTTTGGGGTCCAAAAATCTCTCTCCCCCCCTACACAATATAATTTGACCTTGAGCGAAACAGGGTGAGGTTGTCCAAAACCTTCAATAAGAAGGGGTTTTTTCCCCGAGGGGGGATTTTAACATTCGCTAAGGTATATTTTTGGGCCCCTAAAAACAAATTAACAAATGGGGACCTACTCCTCGCCCTGAACTTTTCCAGAATCGAAAATAGGCAAAGATTGTAAAAAGATACCACCCCTTTCCCCTTAGCTTTCGAGCTGCATTTTGGCACCGGGCAGGGAAGTATGGTTAAAGTGGGGTTTGGAATGGGAAGAAAGGGAAATTAGTCTCCGAATGAGATTATACGGACCTCTGTTTGTTAAATTATACAGAATTTGCGAATGTTTTCAGGAAATTAAATCCCTTCACTTGAGGGTTTTTAAGCAAATTTTTACCCAAAAAGGGGACAACCAAGGTGTTCCCCAAAGAGAGACCCCCCCAGAGTGGGAAAGAGAAAGTCCCCGGCCGGGTGGAAGAACCCAAGTAGCAACACTTAACATCAAATTAACAAAAAAAGAAAAAGGGGCCTGAAGAGAGGAGGCCAAAGAACAAAGGGTGGCAGGTTAAAACTCAAAACCCATCTGCCCCCCAAAAAAAGGCCCCCCATGGGGGGGTCAAACTGAAGGTGGGAAAAAAATTCAGATTCGTGAGGGTCTCGGGACAAAATTGTTATCTCAAGGGGGTATTTTTCCAGCCACGGGGAAGGGGAAAGGGAAAAACAAAACAGCAAAAAAGGGAGAGGGGGGAATGGAGGCGAGAGAAAAAAAAAAAAAAGGGAGGGAAGGGGGGAAAGGGAAACAAGCCGACCAGGCGTCCCCATTAAAAGGGGGCCAATTGTGAGATTTTAATAAATAAATTGACCTCTACAAAGCACTTCAAATTTTATAAACACAAGGTGGCCAGGGTACCACATATAGTGTACATAAAATGGGGTAAAACCCGACAGGGGTAAAATGTCGTGTCCAAAACCGAAGAGGTAGCAAAAAGACCCCTCATCTATTTGGGGGGCAACTAGAAGGAAGATAATGCAACCTTTGTCCGCTTTGGGTCCTGGCAATCAGGGGGTGGTTCTGCATTTGGCAGGCTGCGTTGGGCTTCCCCGGCGCCGTAGTCGTTGCGTTTCGGGGTGGCCAATTGACCGGGGGAGGTGGATTTCCTGGGTGGACCCAAAAGGGTGGGTTTTCAGTAAGAAGCCCAGCCCCCCAAATCCGCAGGGCCACAGGGGAAAGACCTAACGCTCATAAAGATAGGTAACACTGGGGTCTGAAATAAACGGGCCTCCGGTGTTTTAACTTGGAGAGAAAAGGGAAATCCCCATTTATAAGGGTGTTTCTCACTTGAAGACCCCCAACATGGTTTAAGGGGGCCGCTCTCCCAAAAAGGTTCGTCACAAGAGATAAGGAAAAAGCCCCCCAATTTTGCTCCTTGATTCCACATTTGCTTTTTCGGGGCTTTTTCATATCCCTCTTTGGTGGTATTGTGGGTACCGCATTTTATGAATATTGGCTTTGGGGGGGCGAGCGCCCGGTGAGTCTGCGAATTCGATAAATGTACCCGGCGCCCTGGATAGTTTTAAATTTTTTTGTCAGATTTTGGAATGATGCACCAATCTTCACCTTTTTCCAAAGGGCCCCGAGGAAAAATGTTTTGCGGCGATTACGGTTTTCTAGGCGTCAACATCGTCCCCAAATTTGGGATGATGAGAGTGTTTTGGGGCCCAACAGTGAAAGGAGACTAGCTGGCTTTTTGGGGTTTTTTCCAGTTTTTTGCCCTACCTAAGATCGAAGTTCATTGACCGGCTTTGGGTCTTGTCGCCGTCTTTGACCCTTTTGGCCTAAGTCATGTCAATTTAGAAGGCAGAAGCAAGAGAAGGGCGTGCAGTTTGGGGTGGGTTCCAGGGTAGTAAGGACCTCGGGAGATAGAGGTTGGGAGTTGAGAACTGGGGGGGCCTCTCGGCGCTACAAAAAGGAAGGCATGGCAGTGTATTTATCAGGGCCTTTTGGGCTCCCCCCCAGCAAAAGTTGGGGTGGGGCCCAAATGGGTGCCACTTGTACCTGGATGAAATCAGGGACCCTCGGAGATCCGACGGGGCAGGGCGAGGGAAGGGGCACGCGCATCTTGGCGATGCGGTAGGGTCAAGTCGGGCCCTCCTTCCCTGGCCCGCTGCCACCCCCAACCCACATCGGGCCCCGCCGGGGCATCAGCAACTTTTGGTGGCTTTAAAGGGGGGGGGCATTCAACCCCAGGGACGGGGGGTGTAAGGGGTCACAGCGGTCAGTCATGAGAGTTTTGTCCAGCGGGAGGCCCAACGCCCCCTTGGGCCGGGCTCCACATTTCAGGTGCTGGTGAGGCTCGTGCCTTTTTGGCGAGGTTTGGGGTCCGCCTGTATTTGAGCATTACCATAACTGGGCCTCGGGGAATACAGGCTCCTTCACTGCTAGGGGCTCTTGGCTGGCTTGCCCACTAGGCGGCTAGCATTTTTTGGGACTGGGTTTGGGGACCCTCGCAGCCCAATTAAAAAAAGGCAGTCGAGAAAATGTCAGGCATCGCCATGGAGAAGAGAGGGAGGGGCCGGAAAAAAGAGTGGGCCCCCCTTCTGGGGGGGCTCTGTTGGTGCTGTGAACTCCGGAGGTGGGGCAAATTGGACCGGGTTCCCCTCCGGGGTTGGGGGGACAGGGAGACAATCCCCTTCTAAGCAGCCTTTATCCTGCCTTTACGTGTGGGCAGAGCGGGCCCGCGGTCATCCGCCTCTGCGGTGCTGTTTGCGCAGGTCCGGCCTCCTCCGGAAATGCAGGGACGTCAGCAAGCTGACATTTAACGGGTTCCCTTCCGGTTTTCCAGGGTTTTGGGCCGGGGGGCCCGGGGTAGTACGCTGCCCCCGGTTTTGAATCCAGGTCCCCTGGTGTCTCAGTCCGAGGGCGCTGGAGACTCGGCTGGGGGTGCAAAGGGGAGAGGGGGGGCAGTGCCCCGGCCCGCCGAAAGGGTGGAAATGGGCGTCCTCCTCAGCCCCTGAAGCGGGGGCGAAGTAGTTAAAGTGGCATTCCGGCTGACCAACAATTTTCTGCTGGCGGGCGCCTTTTGTTCGCTTTTGCCCCATTTTAAGTCCCCCATTTGGGGTTAAAACGCTGGCCCCCGGGAGGGCCACACAGGGGCATCGCCCCGCAGGGACAAACCACACACCCCCGGATTTTTTTAATTTTTAAAACGTTTTTTTATGTTTTTTAACTTATTTTTAGGGAATTTTTATAACTGGGGATGAAAAAATATTTATACATTCTCAAATACAGAATTTGCAAAATAGTGTACAATTACATTCTATTAAACATTATGCCCGCAGATGAAAGAAAACCTTGGGAAACCCCTTGATTGAAAGTGGGGGGAAATACCTCCCCAGCAAAACGGGCCTATATACTACTGTTTTACATGACAAAATCTGTTTCTAAAGGCTCGACTCCTAGCCTACACCAGGGTGGGCTTTAAATTTTCCCCAGGGGCTACAAGAGAAAGGGAGGGTTTAACATAGCTTCCCCAACCCTTTTTTTCCCCAGGGTCGGTTTGATCACGACAATTTTTCCAGGGCCCAGTGGGGGGGGGGGGGGGTTTAGGGGGGGGGGTTTAAAGGGGGCGGGGCTATGGAGGGGTTTGGATGTTTAAATCAAACCCCCAAAAAAAAAAACAATACAGTTATACTGTGTCATTTAGGGGTATAGTTGGGGTAACCAGTTTTTTTATAACTGAGACTGTTTGTCACTCTGTGGGTCACTATTATATTAAAAAATCTGACCCAAGAGCGTAATCATCTGCGAAATTTTTTGGGGTGACCTCTGTGGGCGCATTATACAGAAATTTTGTATCAAGTAATCAGCCTTTCAATGAATATATCCCCCCTTTAAAAAATAAATAAACCCCCCGTAGTTTAAAAAAATGTTTGCTGCCCCCAGTAGTGTACATAGCTGCCCATTGACAGTGAAAAAGATTTCGCCCCCCGTAGTGACATGAACATAGATAGTGCCCCAGAAAATGAAATAATAGATAGCTGCCCCAAGAGATAGGATCATAGCTAGCTGCCCCAGTAGAGATATGATACATAGCTAGTGCCCCAAGTGACAGTGATACATAATGCTGCCCCTTTTTTTGAACATAGTAGCGCCCCAGTAGTGACATGATCAAAGAAACTGCCCCGTAGTGAAAAGTGTACATAGATACGCCCCAGTATGACAGTGATTAAAAATAGCTCCCCAGAGTATAAAACATAATAGCGCCCCAGTAGGAAGTGTACATAGTAGCTGCCCAGTAGTATAGTGAAACATCTAGCTGCCCCATTGTGATATTAACAAGATAGTACCCCGTAGTGACAGTGATAATAGATAGCTGCCCCCGAGTGGGAAATAGCCCCCCATAGGATACATAGCTGCCCCCTAGTAAATACATAGATAGCTGCCCCAGTTGATAGTTACAATGCGCCCCGTAGAATATCATAGATAGCTGCCCCAGTGTAAGATAGATAGCTGCCCCAGTGTTTGAAGATACTGCCCCACTAGTAAAGTAGATAGCTGTCCCATTGTAAGATACTAGCTGCCCCGTAGAAGATACTAGCGCCCCCAGAAATAAAGATACATATCTGCCCCAGTAGAATGATACATAGATAGCTGCCCCAGGTAATGAACTAGAACTGCCCCAAATAAAGAAACATGGATGCTGCCCCCATAGTGATAAAACATAGAAAGCCCCCGTAGTAAATGATAGCTCCCCACTAATAAGTCAGGTAGCGCCCCCTTTGTAAAGATAGATAGCGCCCCACTATAATATACAAGATACTGCCCCAGAGTAATCCCCACATACTTCCCCGTAGTAATCACATACTGCCCCAGTGTAAAGAAGATACTCCCCAGTGAATGATAATAGCTGTCCCCCGTAGTAATGAAATAGCTCCCCGGTAAGATAGATAGCTGCCCCCGTAGTAATGAAATAGCTTTCCCCAGGTAATGTAGAACTGCCCCAGTAGTAATGTACAATGCCCCCCGTAGAAAGATACAAAAGCTTCCAATAAGAAACATAGCTGCCCCCAGTAGAAAAAGATCATAGTTTGCTGCCCCCGTAGTAATGTACATAATAGTGCCCAGTATAATGATAATAGCTGCCCCATAGTGATCTACAAAAATAGCTGCCCCAAAGTGCTGCCCCCAGAATCGCTGCCCCCGTAGTGCTGCCCCAGAAAAGGGGTGCCCCCAGTAGGGGCCCCCCCTGTGCTGCCCCCCGAGTAGCTGCCCCCAGTGTGCTGCCCCCAGTGTGCGCCCCCAAGATAGGCCCCCATAGTCTGCCCCAGTATGTGCCCCAGAATACTCCCCCCCTAGTGCTGCCCCCAGTAGTGCTGCCCCATAGTGCTGCCCCCAAGTGCTGCCCCCAAGATACCCCCCAGAGTAGCTGCCCCCAGTATGCTGGCCCCCCCGATATGCTGCCCCCCCGAAAATTTCTGCCCCCAGATATAGCTCCCCCAGTGTGCTGCCCCCCAAATAGCTGCCCCCAGGAAAAGCCCCCCAGTATGCTGCCCCCGAGATAGGCCCCCCGTTGGCTGCCCCCAGAGATGCTGCCCCCAGGAAAAACTCCCCCAGTATGCTGCCCAAGGGTAGCTGCCCCCATAGTGCTTCCCCCCCGTAGTGGCCCCCAGAGTACTGCCCCCAGTATACTGCCCCCTTAGTGGCCCCCAGTGTACTGCCCCATTTTGCGCCCCAGAGTAGCTGCCCCCTTTGGCTGCCCCAAGATAGCGCCCCCGTATCCGCCCCAGAAGTGCGCCCCAGTATGCTGCCCCCAAGTGCGCCCCCATTATGCTGCCCCCCCGTTGCTGCCCCCAGAGATACTGCCCCCTGTGCGGCCCCCAGAGTGCGCCCCAGAGATAGCTACCCCAGTAGTGCTGCCCCCGAATACTGCCCCGGAATAGCTGCCCCCAGAGATACTGCCCCCAGTAGTGCTCCCCCCCCGAGATAGCTGCCCCCAGAGATAGCTGCCCCCCGAGCTAGCTGCCCCCCCGTATGCGCCCCAAATAGCGCCTCCATATGCCCCCCAGTGTGCTGCCCCAGAGTGCTGCCCCAGAGATAGCGCCCCGAGATAGCTGCCCCCCATAGTGCTGCCCCCCGAATAGCGCCCCCCGAGATAGCTGCCCCCCTAGACTGCCCCAGTATGTGCCCCCCAAATAGCTGCCCCCCGTGTGGCCCCGTAGTGCTGCCCCCAAGATAGCTCCCCCCGAGTGCTGCCCCCAGTAAACCCCCCAGAGTTGGGCCCCCCAAAATAGCTGCCCCAATTTGGGGCCCCAGAGTAGCTGCCCCCGTAGTGCTGCCCAGTACGCTGCCCCGAGTAGCTTTTCCCCCGTAGTGCTCCCCCAGTAGTGCTCCCCCAGTATTTTTTCCCCATAGTGCTGCCCCCTAGTGCTCCCCCCCGAGATATTCCCCCAGTATGCTGCCCCAGAGAACTTCCCCATAGGCGCCCCCAGAGATAGCTGCCCCCGTAGTGCGCCCCCCGAATAGCTGCCCCAGTAGGCGCCCCCAGTGTGCGCCCCCGTAGTGCTGCCCCCCAGAGATAGCTGCCCCCAGTCGTGCTGCCCCAGAGATAGCCCCCAGTAGTGCTACCCCCCGAGATAGCAGCCCCCAGTAGGCGCTCTAGAGAAGCTCCCCCCCGAGAAAGCTGCCCCCAGAATACTGCCCCCCCTAGGCGCCCAGTGGCGCCCCCAGTAGTGCTGCCCCCAAGATAGTTACCCTCAGAGAAAAGCTGCCCCAGAGTGCTTCCCCCAGAGATAGCGCCCCCCGTAGTGCTGGGCCCCCCGTAGGGGCTGCCCCCAGATAGTTTTGCCCCCCAAGATAACGCCCCCCGTAGTGCTGCCCCCAGAGATAGCGCCCCAGAGTTTCTGCCCCCAGAGATAGTTGCCCCCAGAGATAGCTGCCCCCACTAGTGCTGCCCCCCGAGATAGCGGCCCCCTAGTGCTGCCCCCAGTGTGATAGCTCCCCCAGAGAAGCGCCCCCCTATGCTGCCCCAGAATAGCTGCCCCAGTATGGCCCCCAGAGAAGTTGCCCCCCGAGATAGCTGCCCCCCCGTAGTGCGCCCCCCTAATGCGCCCCCAAAATACTGCCCCCCGTGGAGCCCCCCCAGAGAAAATGCCCCCAGAGATAGCTGCCCCCGAGTAGTTGCCCCCAAAGGGAAACTGCCCCAGTGTGCTGGGGCCCCCGAATAGCGCCCCAGTAGTGCTGCCCCAGATAGTTTTTCCCCCCGAGATTTTGTTTCCCCAGTAGTGCTGCCCCCAGAGAAGCTGCCCCCTAGTGCTGCCCCCGAAATAGTTGCCCCCGAGATACTGCCCCCATAGGCAGCCGGGGGAAAAAAAAAAAAAAGTAATAAGAAGGTCACTCACCCTTTCCCGAATCCTCGGCCGAGCCCCCTCCTCCCGGGCAGCCGACAGCAGCGAGCGGCGCGGGGGGTGTGACGTCACTGGGGCTCACACCCCCTGCCCGCTCATCATTGTAGATACAGCGCTCAGTGAGCGGGCATCTGCAACGATAGGGAAAGCAGGACAGAGCTGTCCCTGCGTCCTCTATGATGCAGCCGCACGCTGAGCGCAGCTGCTAGATCTGCATGTCGGGAATACAGCGGCCGCACAGAGAAGTTTGCCGACCGCCCGGACTAAAGTCCACCGGCGGGCCGGCATCAGGTGTAGCCGGCGCCGCGGACCGGCAGGGGATGGGCTAAGGCCCGGTGCCGGTCCGCGGACCGGCGGTTGGGGACCCCTGGTTTACAGGGCCGTACTAATAAAAAAAAATGGGGTGAAGGGAAAAATTAGTTTTTGGGGTTTATTTTTGCAGAAACCTACTCCGTCCCCTCAGTAAGGCAAGTATATATAGCTCCCCTCAGTAAGGCAGGTATATAGATATGTCCCCTCAGTCAGGCAGCATCATGGTTTGGGCCTGCTTTTCTTCAGCAGGGACAGGGAAGATGGTTAAAATTGATGGGAAGATGGATGAAGCCGAATACAGGACCATTCTGGAAGAAAACATGTTGGAGTCTGCAAAAGACCTGAGACTGGGACAGAGATTTATCTTCCAACAAGACAATGATCCCAAAAATAAAGCAAAATTACAATGGAAGGTTCACAAATAAACGTGAACCAAAGGTGTTAGAATGGCCAAGTCACAGCCCAGACCTGAATCCAATCGAGAATCTGTGGAAAGAGCTGAAAACTGCTGCTCACAAACGCTCTCCATCCAACCTCACTGAGCTCCAGCTGTTCACAAACCGCTCTCATCCAACCTAAACTGAGCTCCAGCTGTGCGCCAAAGGAAGAATTGGGCAAGAATTTCAGTCTCTCGATGTGCAAAACTGATAGAGACATACCCCAAGCGACTTGCAGCTGTAATCGCAGCAAAAGGGTCGCTACAAAGTATTAACTTAAAGGGATGGATCTCATCTTCAGTTCGTATGTTTCAAAGTATTTTCAATTTCTCAGCTCTACAAATCCAGGGGCGTTTCTTTCCCTCCCAGCTGGGTGTTTCTTAACTGAAGGGTGATGACATCATCCCCCCCCTTCACTGTTCATGCTGTTCTCCCCCCCCCCCTCTCTGTCTGAGTCCACATCTCACTGTTCCTCTCCCTGCAGTCTTATTTTGTAAGAGCTGTTTAATTACCACATACCTGCATTCAATCTAGACAGACTTCTATGAACTCAGTCTTCTATGATCTCTTCTCCTCTCTCAGCTGGAGGTTTGTTACAGTTGAATCCAGTGTTCCTATAAACTCCTTCTATGCAGGAGAGTTAGGCACCATGGCACAATATTGCTGTTTTCTGATTGTAGAAGCCCTGCAGTGTTGTTGTGTTTCTTCTGGCTGTGCAGAGTGAAATTCCTGCTAGTCCCTTACTCTGAGTGAGAGAGACGGAATGCTCGCTCCCTGAATCCGACCGGGGGCCAGACAGAAGGGTAAATTAGTAGAGCCATCAGCCAACCACAGGAAACAGGGAGGGAAATCTGACCGCCACTGGGAACTGTGTTTACAGAAACAGAAGATAAGGGACACGTGAAAACAAGACAGCTTTGCTAATGACACCAATTGCAAAGTTGTTTGTTTTCACTGTCCCCTTATTCTGAAGACCATTTAATGAAATGATACAACCCCTTTAAAGGGGGATAAATAATATTGCAAGCCCCACTTTTCAGTTTTTTATTTTTTACAAAAGTTAAAAATATCCAATAAATTTCATTCACTTCACAACAAGTGTGTCCGTGTTGTTGATTCTTCACAAAAAGATTTTATATCTGTATGTTTGAAGCCTGAAATGTGGCAAAAGGTTGAAAAGTTCAAGGGGGCCCAAAAAATTCGCAAAGGGACTGTAATATATTAGAATATTGCATTTACATATATAGCATATATATGGGAGTATGTGCATATAGTATATCTGTACCTATGGTTTTGTGTGTATTTGTGTTGTTTACTTTGATTGTATTTCTTTATGACAATGTGTATCTTTGTCGCCCAAACTAGGACAAAGGAGTAAAGCCCATTTAATACCTTAAAAAAAATGGGCCCAGATTTTTTTGTTTCTTCCCAAAACCCTAGATAAATAACCCCGTATTTTTTCCCCCTTTTTTGTCCCCCCTTTGTTTTTCTTTTGTCAAACGGACTAATTTAAAAGGGGGAACCCTTTTTTACCTATTTGAACCACTAAATCTTTTTCTATGGTTATCTTACCCCATATCTTGCTGTGGCTGTATTGTACTTGCATTCATAACTAGTCTGAAGTTCACAGTGTTGGACAGTCCAGTCATTCTGCAATACTTTTCTTTCAAAAGTTTCTTTCAAAATGCTTTAAATGAAATTGCTGTCTCTTACATATAGGTTAAATGTCATAGATGAGTAGGAGTCAAAAGGTCTAAGGGGCGGGTATTTATTATCCAGTTTTAAAAGGGGAAAACAATGTGATTGCAAAAAAAAATTTTTTGAAAACCCCTTTTAATATTGATAAGGAAAATGAAGGAGTTGTGTGAAAAAATTTTCCCACTGAAAAAGGAAAAGCAATAAATGTTCCCAAAGGTCTTTCACCCAAACTATGATTTGGTGTTCAAATTAGTCCTGGCACAATGCATCTGCTTTAGATTACTCCTTAGTTGGTACAAGTTGAAACTAAAAAACAAATTTAAAAAATTTTTAAAAAAAAATTAGAAAAATGGGTAAAATTAAAATTTTAGTATAGAACATGTCAGCAGTACAAAATAAGGCAAAAATACAGTATACATTAACGTATAGTATTGTGGATCGGATCGGCTCAGCCGTACTTGAATTTTGCCAGTGATTGTGGGAAAGTTGTACATCCAGATTGGAAAAAGAAAGTATATTTTTCTTTTTTCTGTCTGGACCGACCTAAAAAGTGAAGCAAAAACACTAATAAATTTTAATTTTTGCACAGCAGATTTCCATAAAATCAAAAGGGAAAAAAAAACCCTTGTTGGGTGCTAAGAAATTTTTGGGCCCTTTTTAAAGTAGAAGCAGATTTGTTTTTTAAACCCAAAAATTTTTTCAACAAACCTGCTCTGGAGATTTCTTTACAAACCCCTAACATGGGAAAAAACAAAACAGAAAATTTTGCTAAAAATTTTAATTAAAGGGGAAAAAAAAAGTATAAAAACATTACCCGTAGTATGAGATAAATGAATAACGTTGTGCTATGGCATTGCATAGGAAAAAGAAGAATAAAAATGGTACAGGAAAATTCCTCATATGAAAAATGTAAGTGTGGTTAAAATGAAATGTTATAACATCTTAAGGGGGCCCCGTTCACACGGCCCTTTTTCCTGCGGATTGGGGAGGGCCCGGGTTGCGCTCCCCAAATCCGGGGGTGAATTTAAGGGGGAGGGCGGAGGCGGGGCCGGAGGGGCGGCGGGGCCGCTCCCCGGGCCCCCTAACAATGCATTGGTTTACGGCGCTACGCGCCGTAAAAAAAATGTTTTCATTTCCCCCTTTCTTTCCCCCCCCCCGCGGATTCCCCCAAGGGGGGGAGGACGGAAACTACTGTTACTCTAAGAAGCCCGTGGGTTACCGTAATGACAGGGGACGGAAAATTGGGGGCCGAACTGCAGGGCCCAAAAAACCGGGACGGAAATACAGCGCCAATCCGTTTGGGAAAAAAGCCGTGTGAAACGAGGCCTAATGGAAAAACCCGGGCCTTTTCAAAA
>JAODAL010082714.1:0-11486 GCA_025379985.1 Phyllomedusa bahiana
GCCCCAAGCTCCTTAAACTGGAACCAAAAACATAATCATAACTAACTCCCCAGCTGACAGGCTCTACCTTATAACTGTGTAACAGGCTCTAACTCCACCCCTGTCAGCTCTCCTGATTGGCTGCTCATCTCAACAGCCCCAGGTCTCTCTCTTTCCTAGGCTGTTAACTCTTTCTAACCTACAATAGACTCTCTATACATTTCCCTTCCCGCTGTACACTATCCAAGTACTTAAATATTCTAAACATGTGTTTGCATGAATAATGGAAATTTAGTAAAGTGATGTACAGTCATATGAAAAAGTTTGGGCACCCCTGTTAATCTTAATCATTTTTAGTTCTAAATATTTGGGTGTTTGGAAAAGCCATTTCAATTTGATATATCTAATAACTGATGGACACAGTGATATTTCCGGATTGAAATGAGGTTTATTGTACTAACACAAAATGTGCAATATTAGTTATTAGATATATCAAATTGAAATGGCTGTTGCAAACACCCAAATATTTAGAACTAAAAATGATTTAGATTAATAGGGGTGCCCAAACTTTTTCATATGACTGTAATATTATTATTTATTTGAAAACGCCATAAATCCCAGGACGCTGTACACTCAAGGGGGGTTACATACATAACATAGATCTAGACAAAGTGCAATGGCAACAAGAGATGACTGTCAATTGGTACAGAGGGCCAGAGGACTCTGTCCGCCAAGGCTTACAATCAACCAGGAAGGAGGAAAGAGACAGGAGGTGAGGGGTATGTGTGTAGTGAAGATTACATAATAATGTGGGGGGAGGAGGAATTAATAAAGGGGTAAGAGAAGAAAGTATTGGTAATCAATGAGGATATGTGACTATATGGTCACTGCATAGAGGAAATATATGTCTGCAGAGCCTGTGTACACTGGTGTCTAACACTATATGGTCACTGTATGGAGGTAATATACAGTCTGCAGAGCCTGTGTACACTGGTGTCTACCACTATATGGTCACTGTATGGTGGTAATATAAAGTCTGCAGAGCCTGTGTACACTGGTGTCTACCACTATATGGTCACTGTATGGAGGTAATGTACAGTCTTCAGAGCCTGTGTACAACTGATATCTACCACTATATGGTCACTGTATGGGGGTAATATACAGTCTGCAGAGTCTGGGTACGCTGCTATCTGCCACTATGCGGTCACTGTATGGAGGTAATATCCAGTCTGCAGAGCCTGTGTACACTAGTGTCTACCACTATATGGTCACTGTATGGGGGTAATATGCAGTCTGCAGAGCCTGTGTACACTGATATGTACCACTATATGGTCACTGTATGGTGGTAATATGCAGTCTGCAGAGCCTGTGTACACTGGTATCTACAACTATATGGCCCAACTGTTTTGGAGGAAAATATACAGCCCCGCAGAACCAATTTACACTGATATGTACCATTTAAAAGGGGCCCACTGAGGGGAGGTAATATACAGCCCTGCAGAGCCTGGTACACTGGTGTCTACCACAAAAGGGCCCACTGTATGGAGGTAATCTCCCGTGTGCAGGGGGCCTGTGTACACGGTTTTTAAAGAAACCAATTTTGTCCCTATATAAGGGGTTAAAATACATTCTGTAGGGGGCCTTGTACACTGTACCTACCACTTTTAAGGGTAGGTAATATACATTTTGCAGACCCCCTTGAAACTTTGGGTTTCTACCACATATGGTCACTTTAGGGGGTTTTTAATTAAAAACAGCAGACCCTTTGGAAAAATTGGGTACCTACCACATTTTACCACTTTTTGGTCACGTTTTGGGGGTAGTATAAAGTCTGCAAGCCTTGGCAAAAGGGTTATAAAACCACTATATGGAGGAAAAAACATCTGCAGAGCCCAAATTATACTGGTATCAACCACAAAAGGGAAACTGAAAAGGGAGGAAATTTATACAGCCCTGCAGAGCCTGTGCATACTGGTCCCCTACCATTTAAATGGGGGTTAATATACAGTCTGCAGACCCCTTGCCCCCCTCTAAAACCCACTGTTTCCCTTTCAAATTCCTCTTTTTCCCCTCTCCCCCCCCCTTTTCCCCGCTAAAAACAAAAATTCTCGGATTTCTTTGCCCCTTTTCCTTCTGAAATTCTTTATTTTTAGGTGACTCTTTGGGTTTTTTTTTTTTCCATTACTTTTTTTTTAAACTCAATAAAGTCTCCAGATGTTTTAATAAACGAAGGCAAAAAACCATCGAAACTTTGCAACATTGCAAAAGGACATCTGGAAAACCGCCCAAAAACCCTTTAAAACAAACCATAAAAAGCTAAAGTTCCTCTGTTTAAATTCGTTTCGGTGCACTACATTTCCCCCGCACCCTTTGGCCCACCTACCCCACGGGTGAAATTTCCTGATTTTTTGACACCGCATCCTAAACCTTCCCCGCACCCCCCCCTTTGGGTTTACGGGCCCCTGGGGGGCTGGACAAAAGATTTTTAAAAACCTGAAAGAAATACAACGGGCGGAGCTACCTGAAACAAGAAACCCTGATTGAAAAAAAATTTTTAAAATTTTGTTTATAAAGTGAAAATTAAGTACCCCTCTCTTTGCCCAAACCAAAAAGATGGGAAGCTAGAGCAGATCTTTTCCAGTACTGCTTCCTTCAGCAGTGTCTTAGCCTGTCTGTCAGTGTCATAATGGGGGTCTTCTCCTTAGGACACCCCTCTGTGATCTAGAACAGAGAGCCACCCTGTATTACCGGACGCCCCAGGGCCCCTTTAAAGGACAACCTTTGAAAAAACAGCAGCATATGGACCAAACTATAGCCATAGTAACTGCTAATGGGGCCCAGAGGTTAAGGGGTCCCCACTCAGGTAAAAGAACCTTTTGGCAAAAAAACAATTTGGTTTGGGGCTTTTTTCTCTCCAGCTCTATTAGGGGGGGTTTTTCCTTGATATATGTAGGTACAAATTTATACCTTTAATTTATTGCTATTTTAATGCTGCGGTTTTGGTTAAAATTGTCATTATGGGGGGCCTTTAAACTCTTTTAAACAAATAAATTCTATTTAAAACCCCTTTGCAACAAAGTTGCTGTGGGGAACGCGGGAAGGGCATTTAGACTCTTCAAGCAATAACAGTTTCCCCCAGAAAAGGGCCCTGGGAAATTTAAAGCAAAATTGGGAGCCCTTAGAGGAAAAACCCCTTTTGGGGCCCAAAAAAGAGGGTTGTATTCTACACAAAACCAAAACATTTTTAAGAAAAGGAACACCCTTAAAAAACAGAATGGGGAAAGGGTTAAAAAGAAGTGGAAGTATCTAAACAAACAGCATTGTAAACTACTTGGTCATGGTGGGCTAACAAGAATAGCAGACCCGGAAGAAAGGCAAAAAAGGGCAGCACAAAGCAAAAAGGAAAAATGAAGTTAACTGTTGGGGGGCTTTCAATAACCCAAACTTCACGGGTTTGGGCCCCAAGAATCTCTCCACTGAGGGTTTCCAAGAATCAATTTCCCCCTTGCGTCCCCAAGAATCAACCCCCAACGGGGGGGGACCCCAAAAAAAAACTAAAACTGGGGGATCCCCAAATCAGCTCCAATGGGGGGCCCCAAAATCAACTCCACTGGTGGGCCCCCAAGAATAAACACACTGGGGGGCCACTAAAAAAAACTCCACGGGGGCCCCCAAAGGGAACCCAGCTCCATTTGTTTGGGGTCCCAAGTTTCAACCCCCACTTTGGACCCTAGAATCAACTCCACTGGGGGGGGTCCCAAAAATCATTCCCGGAGGGCTCCAAAAAATCAACCCCCCTGGTCGCCCCCCAAAGAATATCTTAAAAGGTGGGTCCCCAAAAATTTCATCTCCACTGGGGGACCCAAAGGGAACCCAACTCCACTGGTGGCTCCAAGAATCAACCCCCCACTGGTGGCCCCCCAAATCAATTCCATTTGGTGGGCCCCAAAAATCAACCCCAAACGGGTGGGCCCCAAGAATCACTCCACTTTTGGGGTCCCAAGGGTCAACCCCACAGTTGGACCCCCTAGAACAACTCCACTGGGGGGCCCCCCACCCTGACACTGCCACAAACCAAAATTTTTGGGGAAAATTTTAACTAAAAATTCTCACAAACTGAACAAAATTTTCCGCTCTATTTTTAAACCCAAAAGCTCAACAGAAAATTTTAAAAATTTCCCTTTTTGACATTTCAACAAAAATGAAAATTTTTTTTGATGAATTTTTAAAATTGGGGGGAAAAAAGGGAACACCACGAGACCGGCTGGAATATAGAACTCTTCCCCAGAATTCAGTCACAAGAGGAATCGATGTCAGCGAAACTTCAAGCCCGCTAAAAAAGATCCCAAGACATCTCCGTCAATTTTAAAATAAATTCCTATGTTCCCGGGGAGATAAAAATCCGCAGCCTCTCCTTTTTATCTCGGGTTTTTGGGTTTTCCTCTGTTATTCCACCCGGAAAAGATCACGAATCCGTCAATTCTGAAACCCCCCACACCACAGAAAGGTCTTTTTTTTTTTTTTTTTTTTTTTTTACTTGTTAGCAAATATGCAAATACCAGATATAACACAAAACATTGTTCAAATTGCCCGCCCCATTGGCTTCATGACATTTTTTTTACCGGGGTCACTGAGCCTTGCAATGTAAATGGGATGAGCTCCAATCAGATACTCATCTGTTTTGCATTTTTTTTTGCCCCTCACCGGTGCAGAGCAGAACACTGGGTTTTCTGGGTCAAGGGAACCCGAGGGAAAATTTTTAAAAGGGGGAATTTTTCCCCTATTAGGGAGAGGTTTCTATGTTTGGGTTGGAGACGTTTACAATAATTTGGGGACCCCTGAAAAATTTTAAAAATTTTCAGAAAGGGAAAATTTGGGAAAAAATCATTTCCCTCTAAAAGTTTTACATTCCTCAATTTGGGAAATGACTCACTGAGCCTTGCAAAGTGAAAGGGGTTTTAAAAGCCAACCAGAAAAATCATCTGGAGTCACAAATTCATGTTTTCCCCCTCATCAGTGCAGAGCAGAATACTGGTTGGTTAGGTGAGGTAGCTTGAAAGGGGGGAATTTTTTCCCCCTAGGGACTGTGTGGAGAAAAAGTTTTTTTAAATTAGTTCCGCTTCCAATTTAAATAAAATATTTTCAAAAAAAAGGGAAAAAAGGCTTTTCAGCAAACCCCCCTATCAGAATTTTGCAATTTCCCTTAACCCCACAAACCAACTTAAAAGACCTTTTAAAGCCCAAATGGGATTAAGACAACCAACAATTTATTTCAACAGCGTGAAAGGGGGTTGCCACTCATTTATTTCAAGGCCCAAAGGTTTAGAGGGTCAAAGGGGTAGAAGCCTTTCGGCTGGGCCCGCAGATGAAAATCTGTTTTGGGTCTGAAACCCCTTCACATTGCAAGCTCATGGATCGATGGGGAAACGAGGAACGCTACTTTTCCCAAAAGGCGGTGCTGCAGAAACCCCAACCCTTTCTCATTAGCCTTTTAGAATAAATTTAAAATTTTAATGGTTTCAACTAATGGTTAAACTCTCCACACAAACCCACATGGTGCCTCCCCCCTAATGCGGGAAAGTTTTCCCTTTTGAACATTCTTTTGCACATGGAAGGGGGAAAAAATTTTTGGAATCTTATAATGTTTTTTAAAAAAGTTTTGCATTAATTGTATTTTTTGTATAAGTTTTTTCCCATTCTAGATTTACCCCAAAAAATGGGGAAAAAAGTCCTTTATTCAATTGGTCCCATTTCAAAACTTCACCCCCCTCCTTATAACACCTAAATCAAAAGTTATTTTTTACGAGGCATCTAAAAAAAACGGTTTTTGGGGCGGATTTATCCTTTGTCCCCTTTCCCCGAAGAAAAGGCGCCGGGAGAAACAACTCTGGGAACCCCTCAAGGTGGGGCCCCGGATCAGCACATAGCCCACTTCATGCCTCCTTTCTCCCCCTTCCCCAAAAGCATTACGGGTTCCCTTGGTATTTGCCTTTCCACTGCCCATGCCCCCCGCCCTGGAGTCTAACCCATGGGTCCCCCGGATTCTTTAAAAAATCAGAAAAAAAAAATTTCTGTAAAATTTTTCCCCTTTTCATCCCTCAAAAACCTTTTGGGAAAAAATTTAGGGGGGCAAATTCTCCCGGGAAAGAAAAAGGGAACCCGATTTGGGCGCAATGGACTCTGATTGGTTTTTTTAAAGGGGGTTTTGATTGGGTTTGGGATTGGCTCGGGTTTTTTTTGGGGTCTGTTCACGAGTGGCCCCCCCAGCCCCTCGCCCCGGGGGTTTTTGGGGGCACTCGTGCTGCCGGGGCGCCTGTCTTTGTCGGCAAACCGGGGGGTTTCCCGGGGGCCCGTGTCCCCCGCCCGCTTCCCCTTTCCTGGCCCCCGCTCCCCCCGTTTTCTGCGCCTCCAGGGCCCGGCCGGTGGCCCCATGCCCCGCGCCGGGTCTCTTTGATTTAAAAAGGGGGCCCGAAAGGGCCCCTTAATTTGGGGTTTAAAGGGGGCAGTGACCCTATTCAAACCCCCCTTCCTTCCAGTTCGCCCCCGCCGGGTCTTTTTGCCCTACAGCCTTTTGAGAAAAACGTTTTCCCCGCATCGAAACCTGCTACCGTGTACCGAACCGTTACGCCCCCATTTTTCTCGACCACAAAACTTTGCCCCCCTTTCCCTGACCTCCTGCCTTCCCCGACTACGCCCACACTCAAATTTTGAAACCCCACACTGCCCTTGGGGCCACCGCAACAAGCCCCCCATGGAGGGGCCCCGGTAGTTCCCCCGTCGCAGCAAGTCCCTCCCGCTTTGCGGCGGGCCCGGTGAAAAAACCGGGTTTTTACTTTAACCCCCTCCCCCGGAAGGCTTTTCACCATCGTTGCGGGGGTCCAGCGGGTCCACTACCCGCATCCGTGACACTCTGAAATTGGGTTTTTGTCACCTGGAAAAATTTTTTTCTATGGGCCTGATTGGGTTTTCCCATTGGGGTCGATTGGTTGCTAGGGGCTCTGATTGGTTACTATGGGCTCTGAAAAAGGTTGCTATGAGCTCTGATTTGGTTACCATGGGCTCTGATTGGGTTTTCTATTGGGGGCTTAATTTGGTTTCTAAGGGCTCTGATTGGTTTTTTTTGGGGTCTGATTTGTTTTCTATGAGCTTTGATTGGTTTTCCCCCTAGCTCTGATTGGTTTTTCTAGAGCTCTGATTGGGTTTCTATTTGGGGTCGTTGGTTGCTATACTGATTGCCGCTAAAGAGCTCTGATTTGGGTTTTTATGGGGTTCTGAATTTGGGCGCTTATGAGCCTTATTGGGTTTTTATGGGTTCTTATTGGTACTAAAGGGGTCAGATTTTTTGCTAAGAGCTCTGATTGGTTGCTATAAAACCTTTAATTTGGGTTTCTATGAGCTCTGATTTGGGTTTCTATGGGCTCTATTGGTCGCCCTTAGCTCTGAAATTGGGGTTTCTATGGACTCGGGAAAAGGGCGCTATGAAACTCTGATTTTTTTTCCTAAGTGCTCGATTGGTTTCTATGACCTATTGGGTTTCATGGGCCTGATTTTGGGTTTCTAAAAGAGCTCTGGTTTCTATGGGAAACAAAGTCCCTTTGACCCAAATCAGTTTTCATCCAAGTGGGGTCTCCCAAAATCTTAAATTTTTCCAAATGGCTAACCCGGCTTTTTCCATTTTCTTAACCAAACAGTTTTTTTGTCTTTACCAATTGGGCTCCCGCCTCCATCAGATTTTCTCTAAAATGTTTATCAGAGACTTCCGTTTCCTTTACCAAAAATTTCCTGTGTCCCTTTTTTAGACTGCTCTGTTTCGGCAAGAAACATCTCTGTTCTTCAAAGATAATGGCTCTGCCTTCATCAATTGGGTTTTGTGTCTAAGTTAAAATAACTCCCTGTTTTTTACCAATGGCCTTTTTTCTTGACCAGACAGCTCCGTGTATTCAGAGCCCATTTTAACCCAACGCTCTCTTTATTTTTAAAACCCGGGTGGGCCCGTGCCTTCAAAAAAGATCTGAGGGTTTTAACCCGAAGGCTTTGCTCATTACCCCATGACCCTTTTCTTCACCATATGGCCCTTTTGTCTTTTTCAGATGACCCAAGTCTTTACCGGGTTTACTCCATTCCACCCCGATGACCGTATCACATCAGAAAGGGTCCCAATGACTCCGCAACAAATTGTTTTCTTGAGGTTTACTACCCAACCCAAAAGCTCTCTCTTTATGAAACCCGAAAAATCAAAAAAAAGAATCCCCGGGCCCCTTTCGGGCAATTCCCCCTTTTCAATTTCCTTCTAAATACTGTCCACTCACCTCTAAAACTTTTATGTCTAAAAGAAAAGCCACCCCGTGACGCAAAAAACATAGATTTAAACCAAATTTAAATTCCCCTTTTCCCAAACTTATCCCTAAGTTTTAGATCTATTTCCTTCAACCACAAAGGGCCCAGGAACAAATTTTTAGAAAAGCAATTTTTGACTCAGGGGAAAAAGCACGGATGCGCATTTAGTGGGTTTTTTTTTCCCCCCCCCTCTAAAAAATAAAAAAAAAATTTTACCCCGTCTCCCAAAACATTGCCTCCAAGGGGATTGATTACAAAAATTTCCCGGGGGTTAAAACGTTTTTCTCAACAGCAAAATTTTGCAATCCCTTTCCCAAACCCCTTCCCCCGACTCCCATCCAAGGACCATCCCCCTGGGGCCGGGGGGGCAAGGATAAATTTGGACCAAAAAGTGCTTCCAAAAACTCTCCTTTCTGCCCAAAACGATTATTGTAAGGCCCAAAATAAACCCCAAAATGTAAAGCCTTGCAAAAGGGCCCAAAAAAAAATCCCATTAGAACAAAGGACAAACTGACATTAAAGGCCCAAAAAACTCCCCAAAACCCACCTGTCCCCAAAATCTTTTTTAACTTGTCACCACCCCCATTTTAAGGGTGCCTCTGTAGCTTTCCAAATTTTTAAAAGGGGGGGGTTTTAAAAAATATTTATTCCCATAACCAAATACAAAGTATTGTTTTTTTTAAACTCTCCTTCAATTTAAACTGCAATAAAGGCAGACCAGTCCCCCTGGCAAATAGCAAAAAACCCCGGCCTACCACACCTTTTTCGGGGAATGGTCCACAACCACTTGCTCTTAAGGGACCCCCACTAGGCCCCAAGCCAAGAACTTTCTTAAGAACTGGTTGGGGGGTTTTAAACCCCCCATGTAACTTTGTGGGTTTGGGGTTGGAAACCCGCCGTAATGGGGGCAGAAGGAAAACCCCCTTGGGGCCCCCCGGGCATGGCGCCCGGGCTTCTTTACAATAGAAAGGCAAAAAAATGGCAGGGAAACCCCCCCCAATATAAGTATCTTTTCGCCTTTAAAAAGCATTTTTCAACTCTTTATCAAGGTTTTTCTTTAGCTTCAGTTTTCCCAAAACCAAATATCTGACTCAAAATCTAAAAATATAAGTCCCTTTTCCAACTCAATATTTTTCCTGGGAAAAAATTTTCAATCAGCACATTTTTCGCAAACAGCCACATTTCTCCCCATAGGGGGGCGGGCCCCCGCGCCTAAAACCCTTTGAATAAAAAAAATACAAATTAATTTTTGTTTTGTTGTATTTGTTTTTTTTTTCTTTTTTTAAGGGGCATAGAAAAAAAATTGTGTTAAAATGGCAATTTATATAACAAAAACAAAAAGATATAATAATTTAAACCCCTTTTTGGACAAAGCAATTTTAGTTTTTTCCGTTCATTCCCGCCCTTTCCCCGAGCCCTATTTATCTTTTTTTCTGTCAACATAGCCAAAATTTGGGTTTTTTTTTTTTCTCTAACACTGACCAAAGCACCACATTGAATGGGGATTGCTGCCCTCTATAAAGCAAAAAGGTTCAATTTTTTTGGCGTTTTCTGTCAAAACTGTTTTTTTTAAGAGATTGTTTCTTTCGAGCTTTTTTGCATCCGTATTGTTTTTTCTTTGTTACCTGGGTTTCCCAGTTTTTTTAGAGCCCCGTCTGTCTCAGTCCCCCGGGTTTTACCAAGATAGCAACAAAGAACCCACCCCTTTGACCAGCCCCAACAAAAAGGGGGAGACCCTAAAGCAGTAAATGCAAAACCCCCACAAGACGTTTAATGAAAATATGGGGGGAACTCAAGGGCCAAAGGCAAATTTCCGGGAAGTGGACCAACTTTTAAGGACAAAAGTGGGGCTGTCCAACAAATCATTATAGGACAAATTAAAAGGACAAAATTTAAAATTTTTAAAACCCGGAAGAATTTCCAACCTGAACCTTTTTTATAAAGCTTTCCTAGCCGGCCCCAAAAAGAAGAAGAAGAGGGCCCGCCTGTAAAGTGAAAGCCCTTTAGTTGCACCCAAAACAAGCAGAGGGCCCTGAAGACCAGAGTCCTTAAAATGGGTTTTCTCACAAAATTTTTTTTTTCCTGTTTTTTTTTGGGGTTTTATTTTTCAGGGGCGGTTTTCTAGGGGCCCGAAAACCCCAGGGAAAGTAGCAAAAAGCAACCAGCTCGGCAGCCCCAAACAAAGGGTAAAAGAACAGGTCTGTAGCTATAGCAACCAGTGCTGGCAAACCTATTTAGGAAGATTGAAAAGGTCTTACCACAGCGACCTAAAAGGGGCTTTGCACCCCTACAAGAGGGGGTAACTAGGAATAGGTAGGACACGTTAATTTGGGCACAAATTACAAAGTGACTTGTTTTTTTGCAAAATATTTAACATAAAAGGGAAAATCCCCAAAAGTGGGGACAACCCCCTTTTTAAAAAATGGTTTACCGTGGACAAGTTTTAGAGAGCTTTGGTTTTTAAATGTCCCCCGGGGAAAGGGGGGACTACTTTCCCAAACTCAGGAAATTACCCAACCCCTTCAGGACAACCGAGGTTCGGGGACCAAATTAAAGAACCCATCGGTTTTTGAGATTTTAGGGACACCTCTGCTGGGCTTTTTCGACAGAAAGGCCATATGTCCCAGAAAAGTGGGCCCTTTTCATTTGGGGACAGAGCCGGGGGGAGACTACCGACCGCGCAGGGACTGAAATGGCCTACAATGGGTTTTCAGGGAAAATTTTTGCCCCGGCGTGAGGAACATGCTTGTCAGAAACCCCCTGCACATATAGCAATTCATACAGAGAAAACCCCAGCTATACTCATGGATTTAAAAAAGAACATAAGGAAAGAAAAATCCCGGTTTTTTCCCCCTAGTTTTTCCCTAGCATTTTATGTTATTGCTTTCCCCCCTCCCTTATGTGAAAAGGTGGGTTTACAGGTTTTGACCTAAAAGGGTTGTCCAACTATTTTTGCCAAACCCCCTTCCTTAAAGGGGTTTTCCCTTCCTTTATTCATTTTCCAAACCCCAGTCCCCGTTTTTCCCTTTGGTTTTTATTTTTTAATTCAGGGCATGTTTACTGGCCTTTTTACTATGCTTTAATAGAAGCCCCGGCCCGTACCAGAGCAAAAAAGTACTGGAGGGGCCAAACAGGAGAAAAGCAAACAGGGCTGAACTATACAACCAGTG
>JAODAL010082715.1:0-11486 GCA_025379985.1 Phyllomedusa bahiana
AATTGAAAAGTCAAAATTTTCCCTAAAAATGAACTTTTTCCCCCCCAAAAAACACATTTCAACTTCATTGCGGGCCCTTTCCCTTAAAAGGCCCCACCCAACATCTTTTCAGTGATTGCTCCATTAAAAACGGGTGGGGGTTTTTTGATGAGGACGGGGCGGAAAACCCAATCTGTTATAAATAAGAAAAGAAGACACCCGGGGAAAATTTAAAAGGGAGGCTGGTGCTTGCCATTTTTGTTTCTTTTTCCTTTTTAACCATGGTTATCCCTAAAAAAACCCAGGGTGCACCCATCTTTGGGCACTCCCACAAAACTGGCCCAACGGGGAAGAGAATCAAAGCAAGAAAGATTGCCCCCTTTCCTCAACAATCAATCGAATCATAAAGGAATTCAAGGAGAAAAAGGTTCCTTTTTTCCCAAAAAAGGCTCCAGGGCCCCCAAGAAAAAACCACAAGCGCCAGGCCCGCTTTTTAAAAGTGTTTCAGTTTGGGAATCGGGCTCCCCAAGTGTGCAGAGCTTTCTCGGGAAAATGGCAGCGGGCGGGTTTGTAGTGAAAATCTCACGCACTTTTGGGCCGTAGACCCCAGGAGCAAGGCCGGGTGCCCAAGGGGGGGGCACAAAAAAAGGGCCACTTCTTTTCCAGAAAAAACGGGGGAAACAGGGAGTGGATTTGCTGGGGACGGGGGGTAAAGTCTTTTTCCCTCTGATAACCCCCTTTTCCCCAAGGGTTTGGAACATCGGGAAAAACAGCTTGTTCGGAGAAGCCCAAGGTGGGGCGATCCCCACCAGCCCTTTGTCTCGTCCCAACTGAAAAAGCTTTCCCAAAACCCTTTTTATGGGGGGGGTTTTGCTTCTCAGCCAAGGGAATCGGTTTCCGCAAACGGGTCTTCCCCTAAAAACACAACCATGAATAAAAAATTTGGTCCCCAAAAATGCCCCCTCCAAGAGCAATTTTTTCCCCCCAACCGCCCAAGAGCATTTTTTGGGTGAAAAACAATCCCCTTTTCCCCAGATGTTTGGAGCACCTTCCCATAAAGCAAAGGTGATAACAAAAATGGCTAAAGGGAACAAAACATAAAAAATTTTGGGTTTCCATGGTCTGGAAACCCCCCCAAAATAAAAAATTTCCCAAATTGAAAATTTGTTGAAAACACAAGACGGGTGGACAAACAAAAAACCAACAAATTTTGACAAAAAGAAAACCCAATTGTTTGTGCAAGAAGGGACTGCAACAGTCAGGATTTGGTCCAGAATTGATTGGGAGCATGCCAGGGAAATTGCAGAGGGCCTGAAGAAAAAAAGGGGCAACAAATGCAAATATTGACTTGCTGCATTAACCATTCTTTCAATAAAGCTTTTGTTAAACATAAAAATATTTGGGACTTTTTATTTCTGGGAAGTGATAAAAACCATCTGACAAAAACACATAAAAAACCAAAAGGGGAACAGAAACATGTGAAAATAAAAATTTTTTTTGTCTTTTTCCCAAAAATTTTTTGGGAATGACTGTAGAATCTTTTCTAAGAAAGGGGGCGTTTACTGCAATTTTTCCAAAAAGACCTAACACCAAAAACTCTCTCCCAAATGCCCTAAAACCCACAGAAACCTTTTTTAAAAATGGGTAAAACCCTGGGGGAAAATATTGCTCCTTTCCCTTTGGGGACAGAGACCCCCCCCTCCCGGCAAATTTTAACAAAGTATTGAATTTGGGGGCTCACCTGGTATAATGAATGTTCCATATCTCACTCCCTCTGGTGCAAAGATAGTTCTAGACTCGTGGGGCCCGCACGTAATATTCAAGGGAGAAAAGTGAATCCAGCACCCGATAGAGATGATCAAAAAAGTATTTTTTTTTAAAAATTTAAAAAAAGGATTTTCAGCTTAGGCAGACCTTTTTTCGGGTGAAACCCTCCCTTATGGTTGGTCTGCAGCTGCCATTCACTCTGACAAATAACAAATGTCACCAATGAAAACTCATGTCCGATCATATGGTCGGACAATAAGTATCAAACTACCCTATTTTTCGGACTATAAGACGCACCCAAGTTTTAGAGAGTTTCCCCCTCTAAAAAAAATTTGTAAAAAACTTATTTTGATGCCCCACAGCCCCCCACTTCGGGGGACATTGTGCCGGGGTCCCGTCTCGGGACGCGGGCGCACTCGTTCCACTGTGCAAGTGTACTTACCCAACCACACTCCTGCTTCCCTGTGGTTCCTCTCTGGTTGTGGTCCCCACCCCCTTAGGGCGAAACCGCCCCGGCCTCTCAAATTTAAAGTCCAGCCCCGGTAATTAGTTATAAGGGCGCTGACCCTCTTACCGTTATTTCCCGTTGGGTTTAATTTTGCCTTTAACAATCAGGATAGTACCCCGGGGGCCCTAAACCTTTTTATTGTAATTATGGTTTTACCCTGGGCATGCGTTTTTTTCCAGGCTACGTCTGTCACAGGGGGGGTGGATGTTATTATTAAAGATCTGGCACACTGGGCCCAATTCACAAACTTGGTTCATACCCAAACATCCAGAAGAAAAATTCTGAAGACGGCATCTGTGTTCTAGGGGGTTTGCTGGGGATAAAGTAGGTTATCCACCCAAACTGTGTTTAAAAAAGTTCCCTCTGGAAACTCCGCTGCGATTTGTAGTCCTAGGGGGGGTTTCAGGGGGTTGTTAAATCCATGGCCATCATGAAATTCCCCCTTTCTCTACGTAAACATAAGGGTTTTTCCATCGTTCATTTCTTAAGAGGTATATTCAGCCTGTGACTCCGCCCTCTAACCTCCTTCTCCAGTTCCAAGCAAGGGGAGTTAAATATAAGTCCCCGTTTTTGGATTCTCGAAGGTCCAAAGGGTCACTGCAGTACCTGGTCCATTGGAAGGGGAAAAGGGCCCCCAGGAGATCATGGTTCCGGCGAAATCAAACATGCGAGACCTGGTGAGGGAATTCCATGAGTCTCACCCGGACAAACCCAACCGGGGAAGGGGCCCCGTGGCCCCTCCTAAAAAGGGGGGGGGTACTGTCGGGGCTAGGCTCACTCGGGCTGCAGCACTGATTTGCAACCCACCCTGATACATTTTGCTGCTGGCACTCTGTGAGTGACAAAACCCCAGCCACCAGACGGGGCGCTGTCCATCACCAAGGGAGGACCCAGGCCGCCCAAAAGCACAGCGGGCTACCTGGAATCACTTTTAAACTCCCGCTACTGAGTGCTGCCCCTTGAAATTTCCTGGCTGCCTTTCTTTCCGTGATTTGTATTGTTTTTTTTTACTTGTGTCCGACCCCGGCTTTTTTACTTATCTGGGGCTTGTCTTCTGATTTTGTACCTCGCTCCCGTTCGGTTTGCCCTGGGGCTAGTTACGTTAATCCCTCTGGTTCTATTTGTGGTTTTGGCGTTCCCTTTTTGGTATTGACCGGGACTGCTGACATTCTACTTCCTGACGGCCCCGCAATCTAGCGCTTTGGGGACTGTCGCCCAGTTGCCCTGCCGTCTGGGGCAGCAGTCAAGTGGGCGGGAAGTGGCTGGGTCCCAGTCGGGGCTCACTGTACCCCCTTGACGGACCTATGCAAGCTTCCGTCAGGGTACAACCCGGTAGGACATCCTGCCTTGCGGCGTGCTCGGGTGAATACGGGGCCTCCCTTAAACTTCACCCCTGGGTGGCCATTACCCCTGCTTGGGGTGGTCCAGAAACCCACTACCATCACCCGTTTACAGTAAATCCACCTGGATCCCCCAAAGGGTGCCCCTCCCAGCTTTCGGATCTCACACATCTTGAAACATCGCAACAGATTGCCAACAAGCGCAACAATTAACTAGCTGACCGCCATGAGCAGCATTTCCCGCCAACCACACATCGCAAACTCCACCTGTTTTTCTAGGCTCCGCCCTGTCCTGCCAGCAACTGTGGGTCCCAAGCCCATGCGAACCATCTAAGTTTATGGGACCCACGCTCGGGAGGGGGTTTATTTCCAGTCTCCATGCACGGGGACTGTGGTTGACCAAAATTCCCCCCCTGACATTCGAAGTGGGGTTTGTGGTTATCCCGCTGTCCGGAAAGGCCCTGTCTTGGGATACACCTCTCTGGGGCAGGAGCAACCGGGTTTTTCCTCAAAGGTTCCCCAGTGTCTTCGAGGAAACCCTTGTGCATCTTCTTGAAACAGCGATCCTGAACCTTCGCCAGGGCGATTCCCGGTTGGGGAAAATGCGTCCGTTTTCCCTACTCGGCCTTGAGCCTTCCGGAATGATCCGCCCTGTCAAACCATGTTTAAGAATGGCTTCTCCATAGGGTAAAGGTGCACTAGCTGTAAAAATTAAAAACCCCAATTCCTTAAGTGAATAAAACCTCCCACCAACCTACGACATACCTTCGCCGAGAGGCAGGGGGACTTTTGCGCGAAAGTGACTTAGTTTTGGGGCCCCAATTGCCTCGCTGCCCCCCCTGCGTTCCCGAGGCCTCCTTGCCTCTTCCCTTCCGTGGGGAGGAGCCTATGCAATGGTTTTACCACGGCGGGGCATAGCGCCCGTCTCGGCTCCTACTGGCTTCTAGTTGCCATCCGGACCACTTCCATAAAAAAATCGTCCGCACCCCCAGCGTCCAAGAAAAAGCCCCAAACCTAGGGCTAAAAAGTAGGAGAGGTGTCCCTAGGTGCAAATTCTCCCTCCCGTGACTGCCAGGGAAAACACGCCCAACAACCTCGTTCGGTTCCTTCCCTTTTCCGGCTCCGGTCCCGGGAATTTTTATCCCTCCGCCCTGGCAACCCAGCATCGCCTTCCGGTGGTTTGGGGCCCGGAAAAACCTCTGATAATCTTCGGTCAGTTGGGACTCCTTGTGACAACCATTTTGGTACTTGACCAAGCTGGTGTCCCCCCCATGTGGGGGTCCTGCACAAAAAAAAACACCTTTTTCCGTGGCTGCAGCGCCATGCTCCACGCCAACTGGGAAAACAGGCGAAAGGGGGTTTTTAAATTGGGCACCTGACTGCCCCGGAATTTTGTCGGGGCCCCTCACCCGGGCAAATTTCCCCCTTCTCCTCAACCCCCCCCAATTCTGCCGGGCCCCGCCCTCAAATACCAGGGCCTTTTTAGGTGGTTCCTGCGAACAGGCCGAGTCCCTTCTTTCCCCATCATCCCCCAAAACTGTCCTTTTGACACCTTTGCCGGGACCTCCCCCCTGGGGAGTGTCTACCCCTTCTGGGGCCAACCCATCCATCGGCCTTCAACCCCAAAAAAATTTTTCAGAAGGGCTTTAAAACCATAAGTCCTCCCCCCCCTGCCGGAGCCATTTTTTTTTCGTGCAGAAAGAAGGGGCGGTTTCCCCCGCCCCCTAATCGCTACCGGGGGCATAAAAAAGATTGCCATGAAGAAAACCCTTATCCTTACTCCAAACTCGAACTCTTCAACCACGCAAAGGAGCCAAGGGTTTTTCTAAAGCTCGACCTCAGGGGGGTTACAAAATTTATCAGGAATTTTGAGGGAGACAAATGGGAAGTCTTTTTAAAAACCCAGATGGGCATTTTTGAATACCTGAGGGTGCCCTTCCCTGTGCAATGCTCCAAACGGGTCTTTTCAGGAGTTTATCAATGATATAATCAGGACCTACTTTTTTACCCCGCGTCATAGATACCTGACGAAAACCTCAATCTTTTTCCTGATCAACGACCCTAGATTTAGGGCACTATTCTGCAATGCCTGTGCAAAAACCCCCCTGTAGCTAAATTGGGGGAAAAAATTTTTTTCCCCTCAGAAACCCTCTGATATATTGGTCCTGACAGGGGGCTGCAAATGGACCTACAAAATTGCATTGGTCTGCAATGGCCCGGCCATTCGGCCCCTTTGGGGCCCTACAAACATTTCCTGGGATTTGACAACTATTACGTCATTCAATTTTCCCCCTTTTTTTTATGTTGGTGGCTCCCGATCGTGGCCCGGCTAAGGGGAAATTAAAAACAAAAATTTTTGGCCACCGGGAGCTGAAAAAGCATTTTCCCAGGTAAAGGGTGCCTTCGCCCTGCACCCACTTACCGCCCTACCCCGAAAGACTTTTTTGTTTGAGGTGGATGCCCTTTCCGGGGGCAGAGGCATTCCTACACAGAAGGGCCCAAGGGGGAAGACTCTCACTTTTTGGTTTTTTCTCCAAACTTTTCGCCAACCGAAGGAACATGCCATCGGGGACAAGTTGCTGCCATCAAGATTGCCCTGGGGGAGTGGGCCCCAAACCCGGGGGGAAGCCCGTCATCCCTTCGAGTTTACACAGACCCAAGAACCCCCAGTACCTTAATCGCCCAGCGCTTAACCCATTCAAGCTCTTTTTTCTGGGTTTACTTTGATTCACTTTTTGCCACGGGAAAAAACATCAAGGCCAATCTTTTTTCTCCCCATGCTTTTGGATGTCATTGAAGAGGGAAAAATTTCCCCTCACACATCATTTTAATTTCTGAATGTTTTGGTCCATGCCGCTCCGTTCCCTCCAAAAGGTTTTCCTTTTAGGGGAAGACGTATGTTGCCTCCCTCAAAGAGAGTCCTGAAAGGGAAAATTGCTCTCGTTGGCTGGAGCCCGGAAGTCCGTAAAAATTTTGATCCACGTTCTACTGGTGCCAGACCTTGCCAAAAAATACCGAAACTTTGTGGAAGCCTGTAACACTTGTACCCGTGATAAGACACCTCGCCACAGTCCGTCTGGGTTGCTGCAACCCTTGCCGACCCCAGTACACCATGGGCTCATTGGGGGATAGCTTCATCACCGACCTTCCTCCCTCCTCTGCAACACCCTGATTTGGGGATCACGGGTTGATTTTCCCAAGATTCAAAATTGGGTTTCCCTTTTCCCCGGGTTTACCTTCCCCGCCCCTCATCTCGCCCCCTTCTTCATCACATTTTTTGCCTGACGTCTGCCAGCACATCGCTCGGACCGAGGGGGCCATTTGTTTCAAGGTTCGGTACAAACTGCTCTCGGTTACGGGGAAGTTAGATTTCTCCCCATACCACCCGCACAAAAGGCCAAGTGGAAAGTCAACCAGGTCTTACGCAGTTTTTTTTTTTTGGAAAATTTTTTTCGGGTCGTCAGAATGATTTGGCCACTTTTTGCCCTTTTTACATCCCCGCCCACCACCTCCCTTTGTCCTCTTTTTCCGAGTTCCTCGGGGATGCTATTTCAGGATAACAAAACCAATTTGGGGCAGACTCGTCGGCCTACGCTACAGCATCTATAAAACCCAGGCATACAAGAAGAGGAGGCCCGCTCCAACCTTTGCTCCGGGAGGCAAGGTGTGGCTGTCTGCCAAATACATTCCTGCTTTAAAAAAACACGAAAGTTTTATGAGGTTCTTAGTTCACACTTTTGCGCAAAATTGCTTAACCCACTTCGTGTTTTTTTAAAGCGGAATTTTTTTTTAACTTTTTCTAATTTTGTGTGCTGCGATATTTTTTATGTGTTTTTAGTACAGCCATCACAGCGTGCATCCATTTTTAAAGGGTTTTTGGGGGGTCTAAACCCAAAATATTGTTTTTGAATTCTATACCCAAAATAGTCCCATCACGTGTAAAAAAAAATTTGAATATTACCCCCACTGATTTTGGCCCATGACCTAATGCCGGGAAGGGGCTTGTATGATTCAGGGGAACTCCCCCCACATCCCGATGTCACTGCTAATTGCAGCAAACACCTGGTGGTTACGGGCCCCCGGGACACCTTCCTGACTTTTAACCTTTTTAGATCCTCAAACATGGCCCGGCGTCTACAGAATGAGAAACTCTGGTGCCCTGCCCTCCCCGACAAAGGGTCCCCGGGGGAAAAATCGTGGCCTCCCAATCGCTTAACATGGCAGCTGGAAGCCTTGTGAAGACTTCCATCACTGCTATGTTTATTGACTCTCTACTTCCTACCCTAGGAAAGAAGTAGTGAAACCACCATTTTTTGTACCCCTAATCCATTCCTAAAATATATTGGTTTTAAAAATTAATTGCCCCCCCTAGTGTTAAACTAGGGAACTCAAATAAAAAAAAAGTTTTAAAGTGTAAAAAAAAAAAAATTTTAAAAGTTCCAATCTCCCCCCTTCCCCTTTTTTTCAAAAAAAAAATATAATAAAAAATTTTCCCATATTTGGTTCGTCCGAAAAACCCCAAATCTATTAAAAAAAAATACAACTTAAAACCCCCCCGGGGCGCTGAACTGGAGAAGTCTTTGAAGACTTTTTCCCCCATAAAAATTGAATAGAATTGACAAGGAAGTCGCCTGTATTCCAGTCGGGAAACCAAAAAAAGTCCCCTTCATCCAAAAACAATGGCGCCTCCCTCAGTCTAAGTAGGGGGACAAAAAAGTTATTGGTCGCAAAAAAGGCCTAGAAAAAAATTAAAAATTTTAAAAAAGCTTTGGGTTTTTTTTTTTAAAAGTATCAAAAAATCACAAACCCCCCACAGTTTTGGTTTTTGCCAATTTAATCAACCTTAGAATACAAAAACAATCATTTATCCGGAGAGTGAACCCCGTAAAAACAAAACCCTAACATGGCCCAATTATTTTTTTTTTCCAAATTTTTCAACCACTTTATATGTTTTTTGCAGTTTCCCATATATTCCCATGGTTCTGTAATAAAACCATCAAAAGTCCCTTGTCCCCAAAATAAAGGCCTCACCCTTTTCTATTTAAGGTGGAAAAAAAAAAGGGTTTTTGGGCCCCGGGGAAGGGGAGGGGAAAGGAAAAATGAACGAAAAAACCCAAATAAAAAAAAACCTCCGTCATGGGGGATAAAATGTCTGAAAACCAGGAACCCCTATTATTATGTCCGGAATGATGAATATATTGTTGGACGGGTTGTGACAAATAAAGCTTTGTGTTTTTGAAAGAAGCTATTTTATTCTGGACACCCACAACTTTATACACGGATACGGCCCCATCCCGTTAAATCACTCATGAAAGGGGGCCCCCCACTGGACAACACCAAACTATGGGGTGAAAGGGGCCCCCACCACCTACAAAGATCACTGATTGACCAAAACTAGACAAGGGGCTGAAAGAGGGGGGCCCTTTCCCCAACCTACATGTATGCCCGACTTGACAACACTATGACTTGGGGTTGAATGGGGCCTCCCACCACCAAAGAGTATGCACTACTTGACAACACATGACTAGGGGGAAGAATGGGGCCCTCCCGCTACCTATAGAGTATGCGCTGACTGTGACCACCTATGACTATGGGGTAAGAGGGGGGGCCCCCGCCACCTACAGAGACACTGACGTTGACAACACTATTACTATGGGCTAAATGGGGCCCCCCCACTACTACAGAGTAGCACTGACGGACAACCTATATAGGCCTAAGATTTGGGGCCTCCCACTACCCACAAGTATCACGCTGTGACAACACTAGCATGGGCTAAAGGGGCCCCCACCACCTACAGAGTTCACTGACTGTGACAACCTATGACATGGGGGGGAAAATGGGGGCCCCCCACTACCTCAGGTAGCACTGACTGTGACAACACTGACAGGGCTGAAGAAGGGGCCTCCCACCACCACAGAGTTGCACTGACTGGACAACACAGACTATGGGCTAAAATGGGGCCTCCCCCTACCTAAGAATGCACTGACTGTGACCACACTATGAATGGCTGAAATGGGGTCCCCGCCCCCTACAATAGCACAAACTGTGACAACACTATGACTATGGCTGAAGATGGCCCTCCCACTACCACCAAAACACTGACTGTGACAACACATGACATGGGGTTTAAGATGGCCCTCCCCCTACCTATGGATTTTGCACTGCGTGACAACACTAGGACATGGGCGAAAGGGGCCCCCCTACCAAAAAGATTTTCACGCGTGACAACACTAAGACTATGGCGAAGATGGGGCCTCCCCAAACTACCACAGATATGCAAATGACTGTGACAACACTATGACAAAGGGGTGAAAATGAGGCCTCCCCCCTACCTAGGAAATATGCACGGGGCGGACAACACTAAGTCATGGCTAAAGGGCCCCCACTACCAAAAGGGTATGCACTGACCCGTGACAACACTATGACCTATAGGCTGAAATGGGGCCTCCCCCTACCCAAGTATGCATGACTGTGACAACACTAACTATGGGGCTTTTAAATGGGGCCTCCATACCTACAGATATCACGACTGTGACAACACTATGACTATGGGGTGAAAGGGCCTCCCACAACCCCACAGATATGAACTGAGTGACAACACTATTCTATGGGGTGAGATGGGGGGCACCACTACTGCAGATATCCTGACTTGACAAACAATGACTTGGGTGAAGATGGGCCTCCACAACCTACAGAGTATCACTACGTACAAAACTATGAAAAGGGGGGGGTAAGATGGGGGTCCCACACCTACAGAGTATGCACTGACTGTGCAACACTGAACATGGCTGAAGATAGGCCTCCCCCTACCTACGAGTATGTACTGACTGGACAACACTATGACTAGGGCGAAGAGGGGCCTCCCCCTACCTACGAGTATGCACTCTGGACAAAACAAAAAAACTATGGGCTAAAGAAAGGGCCCCCCCCAACATACAGAGTATGCACGATGTACAACACATGACTAGGGCTAAATGGGGCCTCCCACACCAAAGTATGCACGACTGTGCAACACAAAACTAAGGGCTGAAGATGGGGCGTCCCACTATCTACAGAGTATGCACTCCCGTGACAACACAGCTATGGGCTGAAGATTGTGCCTCCCACTACCTGGGGGTATGCACTGACTTGACAACACTAAATATGGGGTGAAAGCGTGTGCCAGCACCGAGGTAGTTCCCAATACAGCGAAAGTTACGGACAAAGAAAAAAAACTCCAACACCATCCAACAACCCTATTTTATTGAACTTTTCAAAAAGCTTTTAACAAATCCCCAAGACACATGTACAAAAGATAACCAAGGGGCCCCTTGCCACACAGCGCCCCGCCGAATGGTCCTCTGGGGCACAAACATTTACCTACTCATGGGTTCAAAAGGGCCCAACACCCGCTACCTTTAATACCTACAAGGACAGGAACAATCGGTTTTGGTGCAGTTCAAAAAACCCGCGGTGTCACGCCTTTCAATTAGGCAGCTCTACCCCATCCCCAACATATACAATAAAACAATCCTCCACATGCGAACCGTTGCCTAAAACATGCTATAGCAAGCCCCCCCCAATGTCCCAAATCAGGGGCGTGTTGGGTAAACATTTATGGGCCCGAAACCCAAAACTGTCCTACTAACTAACAGGCTGCAACAGTCCTTGTTTGTTTCGTGCACCTTTCTTTTACCCGGTAACTTTTCGATGGCCGGGGTTCCGCTCTGAGTGATTTCCCTGCGTCCAATGTATCGCTCCTCTCGTTTTTTGCAGAGGGGCCTTTTCCCTTTGTGGGGCTTCTTTACAACAGCTTCAAGCGCAAGTTCATTTCCCCTCTCTTGGGGGTTCTCACACTTTTTGAGCCCCAAAAAGAGCCCATCATTCTTACCACATCTGTTCCCCCTACTTTC
>JAODAL010082716.1:0-11486 GCA_025379985.1 Phyllomedusa bahiana
TTGGGGAAATTTGGTTTTTCCCGGGGTTTTGTTTTTTTTACACGATTTTTTGGGGGGGTTTTTTTTTTGGGTTTTAAAAAGGGCGGGCCCTTTTTTTGGGTTTTATTTTTGTTTTTTCTGGGGGTATTGGTTTTCCTAAATTTCCAGTGTGCATCCAATGCAGCTGCATAAAATGAAATTTTTTTAATGCTATCTGCTCACACCCAAATTTAAATATCCAAGGGGGACCCAAAGCCTGTTCCTGTTTATTCTTTTTAAAAAAAATCAGCATTTTTACAACACAAAAAAAAAATTCTTTTTTTGGGCCCTGTTTAAATTCTTTTGCGCAATTTACACCCAAGGGGTTAATTAAGTGTTGTTCTGCTGTTGTGGTCAAAAAAGGGAAATTGTTTTTTTCAAAACCCCAAAAAAATACTTTTTTCCCGTACCCTTTTTTCAAAAAGGGGGAAGGTTAAAATTTAAAATTTTTTTCTCTTGTTGTGTAGCGTAGAAAAACCGCCTTTGTAACACGCTACAAAAGCTCGTAGTTTGGGGTTGCTAAATTTTTTTGGGCGCAATTTACATCCGGGGTTTTTAAATAAGTATTTTTTTGCGTTGTATCATTTAAAAAAAATTTTTGTTTTTCACCCCCACAGAAGAAATTTTTTTGCATAATTCATATCCGAGGGAAATTTAAGCCTGTTTGTGTTTTATATTCAGTAAAAATTCGATTTTTAAAAAACGGCACAAAAAAAGTAATTTTTCCTCCCCCTTTTGGGTTGGAGCCCCAATTTTTTTACCCCAAAGGGTTTTCCCAAGCTTTTTGGGGGTTCTTTTTTGGATTTCAAATACGGGGTGTTTTTTTAAACCCATACACAGATATTTTTTCATAAAAACAGTGTCTGACTTTTTAAGAACAAACTGTATGTCGGACAGGAGGGGGGCAGGCTTTTTCCTGTGAGTGGCAGGGGCCCAAAAAACTTTAAAGGGCCCAAAGGTCGCCCCACACCCAAAGGGGGACATCGCAGGGGGGTCACTGGGGGCGGGGGCCACACTCCCGATGTCATCTTTGCGGCCTGTGCTGATTTGAAACCCCAAGGGTTCTTGATTGGTTGACAGGGTATCCACTTCCTCCCAGATGACATCTAAAAAAACCCCACCCCAAGGTCGGGGGGAACGTAGACAAAACCCCCTTAGTTGGCATGGCCCGGGAGGGGGTTTTCAGGGGCCCTCACCCGTCCTAAACCCCGCCTCTGTCCCATCCGGTTCCCTCGGGCCCGGTTTTAAATTTGGGGGTTTGGGGCTCAGCGCCACTTATAGGGGATGAAAAATTTGAGGAGGGGGGTGAGCGCTATTTGGCAGCGAAGAATTGGGGCCAATATTCCCAGGGTTTTGCGGGCCCGGCAAAGTATACATGTGGAAAAGGGGGCCCATGGGAGGTCTTTGTTGTGAGGGGGTGGGGCCTTCCCTTTACCAAGACGGGTGATAAAGGAAACCAGCAGTGCAAATAAAAACAAAATGTGATGATGTGCCGACCGCATTGGGAGGGGGGGTGAGGGAAAGGGTTCTTCATCGTCAGGGGGAAGGGGTGTAAGCTTTCGCGTAAGGCAGTGGGCGCAGCAGAAAGGTGGGGTATTTGTGGTCTTTGGGGCATTTTGGGTAAACCGGGGGGCCCCAAATTTAGGGTTTATGTAAAAATTGGGGGCCCCCGAACGGGGACCCGGGGGCCAGGGAGCAAACGTTGGCACCACGGCCCTGCTTTCAAACATGCAGGGGTCCCCCATCGGGTTTGGCCCTGGGGAAACGTGGCTCAGATGGGGCCCGGGGCCCAAATTGCCGCCGCGCAAAAAACGGGCTGCAGCGCCCGTGGCACGCTTTGCCATTGCACCCCAGTCAAGGCTCCACCCCCTCTCCCAGAAGGGAGTTTGTTTCTCTTTGACTTCCATCTCCCGGTCCAGATGCTCCTGCTCCTGTTTACTCGGGGGCCCCAAAGCAGTCGTTCAGCGAGGCGATTCCCAAAAGAAAAAACAGTATGGTTTCCAAACCCACCCTAAGGTGCAGCAGCGGGGATGTGCCCCTGCCAAGTTTTTGGGTTTACTGAAAGCCCCTCCCTTTAAAAAAGGGTTTGGGCCCTCTGCACCGTTCAGAGAACCCAATGGCTGGTGCCGAGCCGGGATGGAGAGTTCCAAGCCGTAAAATTTTTTTTCCAAAAAGGCGGGGTACCAGCAGTTAAAATGTTGAAAGAAGGTGGGCCCGTCCTTGGTTATCGGTTTGTTCCCAAGGTGCACGGGCAGGCGGACCCTCTGGAGGGTAACTACGGTCAGGGCCAGTAAATGTCCTTTAAAGGCCTAAATGGGTGAATGTTTCTTCCTGGCACACCAACAACTTGGGCAGGGGACGCCACTTTCTCCTCCACGTCAAAATGCGGCTCCCGCGCCAATGCCGCCTCCTCCCCCTTTCCCCCCAAACCAACCCTTCAGCCTTCCACCCAAACAATTTCTCCTTTATACAAAATGTGTAGTGCACGCCCGGGGTCACGCCCGTTCTTTCACCTGGGGTTTTCGTCGGGGGGAACGAAATTTCCCCCCGGGGAGGAACTTCTCCGGGTTTATGCCCGCAAGAGGGTTTGAAAAGTGGGCTTTCTCCGCGCCCAAAATGCAAATGGAACCATGGGAAAAGACACCCCTGGTGCGGAACCCTGGGGGGAAATGGGTCCGCGCTGCACCCAGGGAGGGGTGGTCCATGCGCTCTGCATGGGGCAAGTTTTTCGTTTTTGGGATGAAAAAAGTTCCCGAAATCTTCCCCCGGGTCTTTTAGAAGATTTTTGAAATGGCCCGGGGGAAATGTGCATGCACTTTTTAAACCTTTTCCCACAAAGCCAGGAAACCCTCCTCGGTTGCAAAAGCCCCCTCGGCCCCCCCCCAAAACACTTGTTTTTTGCAATGTTTTTCCCCCCATTTGAAAAATTTTTAGCCGGCCCCAAGTTGGACCCACTGTATGAAAGAGAAAGGCCAGTAACGATTTTTTTTTATGATCCCCGGCGGAAGGAGTATCCCGTGTAAATTTGTTTTCAGCCGTGGGTTAAACTCATGCGTTTAAAAACCTTTCCGTTTGTTGAGGCCAAATTTGAGGAGGCCCTGGGTTTTTTGTCGTCGCCAGGGCACGGGAAAGAATAACGTAAATTTTCCCCGTTCATGTCCTGCAACAGGTTGGCCCCGAAAAATCTGTCTGGGGGGGACCCGGAGGGCGTGGCGGGGGACTTTCATCTCACGTCCAATATGGGCCGGGGGGGGATGAAAAAAGGAGGAGGAGGAGGAGGACATTGGAGCAGAAGCATTTTGGTGAAAGGATTGGTTTTCTCCCAGGTGACAAGAGAGGAGGAAACGCTGGAGGAGGTGATGGAGTTTAGGAAGACGAGGGGAAAAGAAACCCCCAAGCACCCTGGCAATATTTCGTGGAAAATGGAGGAAAGGGGGCCCCTCGGGGGTCACTTGTGCAGATGGCCCCCAGCATGTTTATTTGCCCTGGCTAAAGACAGCCGAATAGTCAAACCCTCCGGCAGGGGGGAAAGGGCTTCTGGCTCTCTACCCCTATTGGGGCCCTCGTACCGGTCCAAAAAGGGGGCCTTTTTCCCAAACTGTTTAGAGGGGGGGACAAAATCAAATACTATAGGGAAAACCTCCCTAGTCGGGTTTGGGCCGCTGCCTAGTGCGGAATTTGTACTTCCTTGACAGGTTTTGACCGGGGGGTTCTCACGCTCACGTACTTCTGCCCCCGGGTGGGTGGGGGAAGGGGGTGGGGGTAGGAGTTAGTACCCCGGGTCCAAACAGCAGCCCTAAGTCTGGAGTCACTGACGAGAGCTTTTTCACCCCCCTAGTGAGAAGGGGAGTCGCCCAAACAGGGCGGAGCAGCGGGCCTGGAGGGAGGGCCCCCTTGGACAGCCCCTCTGCCACCCCCGTTAGAAGAAAACCGCCCGGACTACGGGCAAACCCCAAAATGGGGTTTGGGGGCCGGGAAAATTTCCGAGTTTGCAGGGGAGGAAACTGTCCTGCCCGGGGCCGTAGTGTGGCTTTTGGGGCGGGTTTTTAAATTTCGGCGGGGGCCATCGTTTTCCCCCCAAAGGGGAAACCCCTTTTCCACAAAGGGAAAAGTGGAACGAATGAAATTTTTCAAATGAATAAGGGGTTTATCGGCCAGGATTTCCCCACACCAATGCCCTTTGGCGTCAGACTAATCGCCATGACGCCTACCCAAACTGTGAGAAATGAGTTGGGTTCAAACTTCCTGCCTCAAGCCCCCCCTATTCGTTTTCCGCCACCTGCCCGTTTTCCACAAATTGAAAAAGTTTCTCCCTCTTTCCACCCAACCCTCTTTACCCGGGGGCTGGTATTGCCCCCACCTTTCCCAAACTCTGTTTTGTGCCACTGTTTTTGACCCCATGCTGCTGTTTTTTCTGGTGCCATGTTTTCCCTCTGTTTTCATTGTCCCTCTCTGACCTCTTCTTTTGCTTTGCCGCCGTACCCCCACTCTTTTGTCATTGTTTCCCCCTCTTTTGGCCTACTCCAGTTTTTTCCCCCTCCAGAAAGTGATTGTGCCATGTTGACTCCCCTGTGCTGCTTTTTGGGTGCTCTTTGACCTAGGGCCCCTTTTGTCATTGTGCCACTCTGTGGCCTTTTCCTGTTTTTTTTCCACCCCATAAGTCATTGTTTCAAATGTTTTGGCCCCATGCTGCTGCCGCCGTTTAACTCCGTCTTGTCTTTTTGCCCACTCTGTGGCCTACTCCTGTTTTTGCCAGTCCAAGGGAAAGTCTTTTTGCCCCCTCCCTGCCCCATTGGGCTGCCGCGTCACCCCCACTTTTGTCATTGTGCCACTCTGTGGCCCCACTCCCCTTTTTGCCCGCTCCGAATGTCTTGTGCCCCCTTTTCTTTAACCCCATGCTGCTTTCCCACGGTCACCTCCAAATTTTCTGTATTGTGCCAATCTGTGGGGCCCACCCGTTTTTGCCACCTCCCCGAATGTCCCTTTTGCCACTGTCTGACCTCATGCTATTTCTGTGGCTGCTGCCGTGACCTTTAAAACTGTGTCATTGTTTCCCCTTTTTTGGGCCTATGTGCTGCTGTGGGCTGCTCCGTGACCTACACCTGTGTCATTGTTTCCACTGTCTTTACCTCATGCTGCTGCCCCCGTCACCCCAAAAAATCTGTCATTGTGCCCCCTTTTGTGGCCCCACTTTTTTGTTTTGCCACCTCCAGAAAAGTCATTTTTGCCCCTGTCTGACCTCATGTTCTGCTGTGGGGTGCTTGCCCTGACCTAAATACTGTTTCTTTTTTCCATGTTTGGGCCTCATTGCTGCTTTGGGGCTGCTGGGCCGTGACCCCCAAAAAATGTGTCAAATTTTGCCCCCTGTTTTGACCCCTTGCTGCCGCCGCCGTCACCTCCAAATCTCTGTATGGTGAACTCTTTTGGCCTACTTCTGTTTTGCCACCTAACCCGGGAAAGTCATTGTGCCAAAAATCTGACCTCTGCTGCCGCTGTGGCTGCCCGCCCTGACCACCCACTGTGTCATTTTGGCCCCTGTTCTGACCTATGCTGCTGCCCGTTGCTTTCTGCCATGACCCAAACAATGTGTCATTGTCCAACCTTGTGGCCTAATCCCGGGTTTTTCCACCTCCACAATGTCATTGTGCCCCTGTTGAACCCCATGTTTTCTGGTGTGGAAAATAAACAAATGTGTTTATTGGCCATGTCTGGGCCTAATGCTGCTGCTGTGGGGTGCTCCCCCGGGGCCTACACTCTGGTCATTTTTCCCACTCTGTGGCCTACTCCTGTTTTTGCCACTCCAGAATGTTTAGTGTGTCACTGTTTTGACCCTTTCTGCGCTGGGGCTCTTGGGCCCTGCCCTCCACAAATCTGTCATTGTGCCCCTCCTGCCTTATGCTCTTGCTCCCGCTGTAAAACCCCACACTGTGTCAAATTTTGCCATCTTTGGCCTTTCTCCTGTTTTTGCCAACCCCCAGAATGTCATTGTGCCCCCTGTTGGGCCCCATTTTCTGCTGTGGCTTGGGCCCCCGTCAAACCCCCACACTCTGTCACTGTTTTTGCCACCTGGCCCGCTTGTTTTTTTTACTGTCGCTGCCATGGGGAAAAAAAATTTTATTTTTCCCCCCGGCTACATTCCCCCTTCAGTTTTTTTGGTCGTTTTGCCCTTTAAATGCCCGGGAATTTTTAGTGAAGGTTTCTAAGAGCGGCACGTTTAAAGTGCGTTTTTATTTCTAAAAAAAAAACATTTTAATTTTTAAGGGCCAAAACCCAAACTCCCTTTTGGGATAAATTTTAAACATGGCCCCAAAAGTTCCCAAAAGCACCCTGCAGGCTCTGTTTCAGCCTGGGAAAAAAGCTGTTTTTTTTTAAAATGTTTTTGTCCCCAAGTAATTCGGAACGAAGTTTTTTTTTTTGTTTTGGAAATTCGGTGAAGTGGGGCGGAAAAAGAATTTTTTGAGAAATTTGCCCATTTCTAATTTGGGGGTTTCATGTTCAAATTCTGTAGGGAAAAGGTGGGAAAATGGAGCCTAAAGTCAAACGTTAAAAACATTGTTTTCCCTTTTTTTTTGGCCTGTATGTTTAAAAAACTATCTTTCTTCTGTCTATTTTTTCTGTTGTCTGGTTTTTAATTTTAAAACTTTTTTTTTATTTTAAACAAAGAAAATTACGATTGTGCCTTTTTTTATTAATCTATTCTCTTTAAAAATTTTCTATCTTGCTACTTATTTTTTTTCAGTCAATCTATTGATCATTTTCAATTTTTTTGGGTTTTCCCATTCTTTTACATTGGGATACCATTTTGCCCTAAATGGGATTTCACTTCTGTAATTTTTTACAAGTTCGAAAAAGACAAAATCTTTTCCTTTTGCCCTTTGGGTTTTTTTTCTGTGCACTGCAGATTTTTTTGGGGCTTTCAATCCTTAACCCGTTTAAATGGACTGCAGGGTTTCAAATTGTGTGATTGACGCAAAACCTTTTAATTAAACCCCTTTTATAAAATTTTTTTTTTGCCTCAAACTCCTTTTTGTTTGCAAGAAAGGCGCAGTAAGCTCCTAAGGTTCAAAGCACCAAAAAAGCTTTTCACACAAACTTAAAGGATGGGATTCTTCCCCAAACAATAATTTTAAAGTTCCTTTTTTAAAAATTTTCAAATAAAAAATGTTTTAGGGGTTTCTATTTTTTCCTTTTTTTCCCAAACATGGATCACTTAGCGGCGCTTCTCCCTGGCTGAAAATGGGAAAAAATTAAATTAATGGGTTAAAAAAAAAAAAAATCCAAAATTTTCATTTTTTTCATTATTTATCCGAAAGCAAAAGGGGTTTTTTTCCTTCACATCATTAAAACATTTGACAACTTTCGGAGTTGTAGACTCTGCATTTTCCATCATATTTAAATTTACTAAAAAAGTGATTGGTTTATTCTGTTTTCCCATAAAACAAACAGAATTTTTTTCTAGCGGGGAGGGAAAATAAACAATGAAACAAGAGAAAATAATTAAAATACTCAGAAGTGATTACTTTGTTTGGAAATTTAACATTGAATTAAACCTAAATAAACCTCCCGAATGAATCAACAAGCGGAAAAACCAACAATAATCAAAAAAAATAAAAGCTCATGTTAAGGATCTGCGCCAAGTGCCCCCTTTTTTCACAGTCTTTAAAATGTGGTAAGGGGGTTACTATTGAAAATTGAGAAAATTTTAGAAGTTTTGTTTAAACAAGTAAAAGGGAAAATTTACACAAGGGTTTTAAATGAGTTAATCAATGGGGGATTCCACTTTTTTCCTCCTTAAAACCCTTTGTTTTTTCCGACATGCATGCCCCAAAAGTGAAAACACCCAGATTTTTCCACACCCACAATTCAATCCGGGCATAGAAAAAAAATAAACATTTTTAAAATTTTTTTTAACAGTCCTCTTTGGGATCCGCTCGGGAAAGGGGTGACGGGGGTTAGCTCAGGGACAAAAACCCAAATCAGATTTTCCAAACCTGCCCCGTAACAAGAAAGGAGGTATGGAATTTCCATTTAAAGAAGGGGCATTAAATAGTGCGTTTGTTTCCCATTCAAACTCGGGAGCCAAGATTATCGCTTACGTTTCTTTATTACCCCCAAACTTTAAAGAAGTCAGTTGCATCGACCGCCCCCTCCATCCAACGGTGGGCATAGATCCCTGTGCTTATGTTTTTAGAGCCAAGAAGTTGAACCCCCCTTTGAGACATGCTAATTGTTGTTAGGGGAACCCCTTTAATTAAACCAAAATCAACCAAAATCTCATCGAAAAGTGCCTAAATACAGTATTTTCAATAGGTTTGACAATAAATTTGATCAGGTTTTCATGCCCCCCCAAAATGCCCAAACCCTGTCTAAAACGTGCTGGGGTTTTAGATGGGGGTTTTGAAGCCCCCAAAAGATTCCTAAAGGATTGCAGCGTTAAATACCTTTAGGAATGACATGACACTTCTTTTTCAGTGCCCAAAACAGCACCCAAAGAATGGGGAAAAAAAAGAGGGAAAAACCACCGTGTTGGGGAACTACGAACTTTTTTAAAAAGAGGCAAGGATAAGCAAAAAAGTTGTGAGATTTAACTGGGGGTTAAAAAAATCGAATCTGATGAAGTGGAATTCGTTTCGAATTTCAGGAAAAATGTGATTCTAAACAAAGCCAAATTTCCTGGCGATTTGTGGTAACGAATTGTTTTTTTTTTTTTTTTTTTAAAGGGCCGGAAAAATTACATACAAGGGCAAAGAACATGGGAGAAAAAAAGGAAACCCAAATGTCATGACATCAGCCAAAATCAGAGCCAGCCGTTTCTGTGATGAACAACCCAAAAAATACCAGCCATTTTAAATTCTCCCCGGGGCCTTTGGTCTCTTATGTAAAACGTTTCTCCTGCAGCAGCAATAATTGTGCCAAAAATTTCCCCGATTTTATAATTACTGGAAAGAAATACATACCCCCAGGACTTCCTGCAGTGCCAGATTCCCCCTGCTTAACAAGTACATTTCCGGGCCGTCTAATTTTGTGAGAGCATTTGGATGATCCAGAAAGTATTGGGGATTCATATGGGCAGATGAAAAACCCAAAAAAGAAATGTTTTTGGTAGAAAAACAAATCTTTGTGTTTGGAGGAGAGAGAATGCTGATTTGCATCCCAAAAAACACCAAACCTACTGTAATCATGGGGTGGGGAAAATCAACTTTGGGGTTTTTCTCTGTAAAGGCCAGGGCACGACCAGTACATTAAAGAAAGGAAACGGGCCCCATGTTCGTGAGATTTTTGGTCAAACCTACTTCCATGCATTTAAATGAAACTTCTGGGGCTTTTGCATGACAATATCCAAGCATACCGCCAGGGGAAGAAGAGTGGGTGTAAAAAGATTAAAGGTCCGGTGGCCTTCCAGCTCCGGGTCTCAACCCCATAGAAAACCTTCGAGGAGTTGAAAAACCGGTTACCCACGACAACCCCAAAAAATACGTAAGTAGATCTTCATGGGAGAAAGGGCCAAGCTACCAGCAACGTGTGTGCCAAACTGTGAAATTAGAGAAAAGTTTTACCTCTGTCATTGCCAAAAAAAAGGGAAAAAACAAAGTATTGAGATGAAATTTGTTATTGACCAAATAATTATTTTCACCATAATTTGCAAAAAAAAAAACTTTCAAAAACAGACAATGTGATTTTCGGGGTTTTTTTTCTCATTTTGTCTTCATATTGAGGTATACCATATTCAAAAACAGGGCCCTCTCCATCTTTTTTAATGAGGAAAATTGGACAATTGGTGGCTAATACTTTTTTTATCCCCGGTACACACACCCATTACAGCCAGTTAAATTTTTTAGGGGATGTTCTGTCCCAAAAGTTATTTTTTTTAAAAATACCATTTGCCGGGGCCCCCTTTAGGAGTACTTATTTGTCGCCCCTACGGGTGAAAAAAGTCATTTCCCCTGCTTTTTTCCCCGGAAAAGATGTTTCAAAATCTTCTTGTAGGGGCGGAGATGTGGCGACTACATCCACGGCCACATGAGTCCGTGGGGGCTAACGGGAGGGGGAGGAGGACATTGGGGCACAACAATGTCTGGGGAAAAAAAGTGTTTTTTTACCAGGGACAGTAAGGGGAGAGGGCAGCCGAGGGGTAAAGGGAGATGAGAAAGAAAGAGGCAGATGACTCAGACACACCGTGGCCATACAGTGGAATGGAGGCAGGGAGTTTTCCCCAGAGTCACTTGCCAGATTTCCCCCTGCATGCGATTATTGGGGAAGACAGCCGAAAATCACCCTCTGGGGAGGGGATAACTTTTTGCTCTCCACCCTTTTTGGGCCCTTGCTGCCGGTCCAAAATGGGGGCCTTTTTTTCAAGCCCAAAAAGGAACAAACTCAAACATAGGGGCATCTAGAGTCATTTGCTATCTGCGCCATCCTCCTCCATTCGCAGTCGACCCGGGGGGGTTTTTCATGCTCACGTAAAAATTTCCAGGGGCTTTGGGAAATTTCTGGGGGGGGGACATATCACTCCTCCGCAGCAACCCGATCTGGAGTCTTTGATTAGCAGCTTTTAAACATGCCAGTGAGGAAGGTACTCACCAACACCCAAAACACCTGGGGCAACCTTGAAAACCTAGGGGGTGGCCTCTTGGCAGCACCTGCCCCTCCACATTAATACCCTGGATACTGGAAACCAAACTGGGTTTTGGCCGCAACTGCGATTTGCACTGAGAAAAGTCCTTCCGGCCCTATTGGGGCATAAGACATGAAAAAATTCCAATTTTTCCCCTCTCTCTGTTTGGGTCAACTCCGTTTCTTTTTGGCTTTACTTTTCGATGGATTTTTGATGATTGAAAGCGGGCACTGACATCAAAAGGAAAGGGGAAAATGCAACATCAACACAAAATTAAGCTGACACCCCCTCCCCCTCTTCGGGAAGGGGGGCCCACATGTTTCGCGTTTAACCCCGAACAGGTTTTGTCAAATCTTGGGAAACATCTGATGACTGTGAAAAGGAGTTCGCTATTTACATATATAGTGGGGTCTTTGGGCCCCCCTGCCGGGGTCTCTGTACTGGCGCTGAATTACCCCATACTGCATTCCCACTTCATTATTCGGTCATCTTTACCCCATAACTGCCCAATAATGAAGTGTGATGTATTCTAAGATCAATGCCCCCTCTTGCATGTCATACAAATTACAGCATTATTTCAAACCAACCACACTCCCCCAGCATATTTCGCATGGGACAATGTTCTACAACACCATACAGGCTCCTGCACCAGGAAAAAGCTGTTTTTTAAAAGCAAATTCATATGAAATAAAAAGAAACAAAAAAATTTTTTTGGAAATTGCTTTATCTCTCTAGTTATATGGATGTGCACTTTATATTGATCAACCTTTTTTGTTACACTTTGTTGCTTTTTCCTTTTGGGATAAAATTGGCACTCATTAACATTTTTGGGGGGTCCCCCCTCTAATATTTC
>JAODAL010082717.1:0-11485 GCA_025379985.1 Phyllomedusa bahiana
ATTTCCCAAAATTTTAGGGTGCTATGGGAATAGTTAAGCCCCTGGTTCCGAGAATTATCTCCATGGTGGGGGGGGGCCCCCAAAATCACTTCACTGGTTGCCCCAAAAAATCAACTCCACTGTTTGGGGCCCCAAAAATACCCCCCCTGGTGGGCCCAAGGATACTCCACGGTGGCCCCAAGAAAACTTTTTCCCTGATGACCTCAAAAACAAAATCCACTGATGGGCCCCAAGAATCAAAACCCCCCCGGGGGGAACCCCGTGGGCCCCAAAAATCAAACCCACCCACTGGGGCCCCCAAAAATATCTTCACTGTGGCCCAAGAATCAACTCCACGGTGGGCCCCAAAAATCAACTCGTGGGGTTTTGGGGGAATGGGTTTTTGGGAAGAAAATTTGGGGGGGCCCCAAAAATCCCCTAAGGACCCCCAGGAAAATAATCCATGGGATTTTAAGGATCCCCTCCCCTGGGGGACCCCAAGAACCAACCCTCTGGTTGTCCTAAGAATCAACGCAAGGCGCATCAAGAACCAACTTCACTGGTGGGGCCCCAAAAACCCAAATAGCTCAAATTCAACCCTTTGGGGGGCTCCAAAAATAAACTCCGCTGGTGGGTCCCAAAAACACTCCACGGTGGGTCCCAAAAATCAAACCCCCTGGTGGGGCCCAAAAAATAACTCCCTGGTGGGTCCCAAAATCAAATCCACGGGGGGCCCCCCGAACAACCCATGGGGGAGATGATTCTTGGACCCACCAGCAAGTTTATTTTTGGAGCCCACCAAGATTGCTCTTTTGGGCCCCTGAGTTTGTTTTCCCCAAGAATTAGCTCCACTGTTGGGCCCAAGAATTTGCTCCCCTGGTGGGCCCCCAAGGGAATCACTCCCTGTGGGACAAAATCACCCCCACTGGTGCCCCGGGAAAACCCCAATCCACTGGTGGGCCCCCGGAAAACAAAACCATTGGGGCCTCAAGGATCATCTCCAGGTGGGCTCCAAAGGTCACTCCATGGGGGCTCCAAGGTCACTCACTGGGGGGTCCAAAATCACTCCCGGTGGGCCAAGAAAAACTCCCCTGGGGGGCCCCCAAAATCAACTCCCCTGGGGGCCCCAAAATCAACTCCACTGGGGGGCCCAAGAATTCAGCTCCACTGGTGGTCCCTAAGAATTAGCTCCACTGGTGGTCCCCAAGAATTAGCTCCACTGGTGGTCCCCAAGAATCATCTCCAATAGTGGGCCCCCAGAATCAACTCCACTGGTGGGCCCCCAGAATCAACTCCACTGGTGGGCCCCAAGAATTAGCTCCACGGGTGGGCCCCAAAAATTTACTCCACGGGTGGGCCCAAGAATCACCCCACTGGTGGGCCCTAGTCCTACGGCTGCGTATCTGAGCTTATTAATGATAATGACCCCATCCTCGGACACTGTACAATGGGAGTATTGAGTCCTTCTTTACATAATTGGGCAGTACCCCCAGATTTCTGCCACAGATTTTTGCCACGCTTGTAGGCCGCCACAACCTCCGCTGTATACATGATGCCTATCCTGCTACATTTTTGGGAAAGATCCCACCAACAAGTCCATTCCACTCCCATCGATACAGCTCATAAGATGATAATACTAATCATCCATCCGTAATAACAATATACTGATAAGTTGTGCATATAACAGACTGGGGTCCTTCATAGAACTTCAGTCTACTTCATATCCTGATGCTTCTCATTTTATATGGAGGGGTTCTGCATATCATTTGTAGGGTTGTATTATGAAGATATAGGGTGTTACTTTTAGAGAAAGCACCATATGGCGGCACATAGAGGGTCTACAGCTAAGAATTATCCAGAGCCCAACGGTCATGCAACTTTCAGCTGCAACCAACCAGGTCAAGACTAATAATAATTATTAATAATAATAGTAGTAACAACAAGAAACGTGATTGCAATTCTATGTCCGGTCATGTGGCACCATATGGCGGCACATAGAGTGCACATAGTTCGGTCCTATAGAGAGCCATGTGTCATTCAACCTCCAGTTACAGATAAGTAGATTAAGGATAATAGAAATAAGTAATAACAATAATAGTAACAATAGAGATATTCATTGTAATACCTCGATAGTTTCTATTATTGTTATTACTTATTTCTGTTATCCGTGCTTACTTATTTTGGAAGCAAAGGGTTGAAGGGTGTCGTTATTGGCGCCATGTGGCGGCACAAAAAGTCCATGTGTGATCATTCACTTTTTAGCTCCAACCAACTAGGTCAAAACTATTAGTAACAATAATAATATTAATAATAATTGTAATTTTTTTGTTTAGTCATATTTGCACCCTCTGGGGGCACAAAATAGGGCGGACATGTAAGTATGGGCTGCGCTGGTATCCTGTTCTCGTGATGTATGAGCAGGCGCACTCCAAAATGAGGTGAATTAGCTGGCTCCTGCTGCACTTTGTAATGCACGACAATTTTTTGGGCAATATTCACAGCTCAATGGCTGGACTAGACTGAACCCAGTAGCAGGCAACTCTGGCCTATATGCTACCTGGGAAAAATAAAAACGGGTGCAGCAATTTGAGGGAGCAGCTCACATAACCCCCTTTCTAGGGGAACAATTAGATGATAAAAAAACCCGCAAAATTAACTTAATAACCCGTTCACCCCCTGTTCTTTTTTTCCCCGGTAGCATATTGGGGGCCAAATTGCTTTCTTTCTGGGTTCGTTCTATCCGCCATTGGGGTGGGTATGCCCCCCCAAAAATTTTGTAAATGTTTTTTGAGAAGTAAATTCCCCTTTTTTTTTTGTGCTTTTTCTGTAAATTTTTAGTTTTTGGGACCCCGCAAGAAATGAGGGAACCCTTGGTGCCGGTTGTGAGCCCGAATACCGGGGGCCCCGTTTCCAACTAATACCTCATATTTTTAAAAATTTTTCCAGTTTTGTAATTTTTTTTTGTCCCAAAAATGCTGGGGGCCCGGGGGGTGCCCTTTTTTGTGTTGGACACCCCGGAAAAATTTCTGGGGACCCCCCCTAATTCTTTTGGTTAAAAAGGGGGGGTTAAACCAGATGGGGGAAACCCCCCGTATTTTTGAAATTTTTGGACCCCTTTTTGAACGCCTTTTTTTTATGCAAATTGGGGAAGTACCCGCAACCCCCCCCCCCTCATGTTTAGGGGTTTTTAGGAAATGGTTTCTTTATAGGGATTTTTTTTCTTTTGTGCAATTCCCTTCCGGGGCCCAAGGGAATCCGGGGGCCCCCTTTTCCTGCTACGGTGTGGGACTTCCAAAAGGGAAATTTTTTTCTCTTGTTCCCCGGGAGGGGAATTTAGCCCCGCCCGAATTTTCCCAAGCGATTTGGGGCACCCTCACACCCCCTCCATAGGGGAACAATTAGATGATAAAATTTGCACATTGAAATTGATACCTGTTCACACCAGTATGCAGAAAAGCCACAGTATAATACATGGGGAGATTGCACAAAAGCAAAAAATACCAATAAAGCAACCACTCACATACCCTCAATGCATGAGGGGGGTGGTTGCTGGTACTACAATTGCATATAAATAAGGCGATACAAAAGGGGTGCCAAAAATTTCAGATACGTGTGGCCACCATGCTGGCTTACAACCTATTAGTGAACCCATACCAGTAGTTAGGGGGTGCCCAGCACTTTCTGGGTGTCCAACACAAAACAAAGGCACCCTCCGCTCCCCAGCATTCTTGGACAGATAAAAATTACATACTGGAAAGATGTTAAATATGAGGTATTAGTTGGTACAGGGGCCCCGGTATTCAAGCTCACAACCGGCGACAACGGTCCTCATGTCTTGCGAGTCCCTACACTAACAATTTACAGAAAAAGCACACACAAAAAATGGGACATTACTTACTCAAAAAACACTACAATCTTTTGGGGCATATTCACAGCTCAATGGCTGGACTAGACTGAACTCCGTAGCAAGCAACTCTGGCCCATATGCTACCTGGGAAAAAGAACAGGGGGTGAAAAAGGTATTAAGTTAATGTGCATTTTTTTTATCTTTCTAATTGTTCCCCTAGCAGTGGGGTATGTGAGCTGCTGCTCAGTAATTAGTGCACCTGTTAATTTTTCCAGGTAGCTTTATTAGGCCAGAGTTGCCTGCTACTGGGTTCAGTCTAGTCCAGCCATTGAGCTGTGAATATTGCCCAAAAAATTGTCGTGCATTACAAAGTGCAGCAGGAGCCAGCTAATTCACCTCATTTTGGAGTGCGCCTGCTCATACATCACGAGAACAGGATACCAGCGCAGCCCCATACTTACATGTCGCCCTATATGTGCCGCCAGATGGTGCTATATGACTAAACATAAAATTACAATTATTATTAATATTATTATTGTTACTAATAGTTTTGACCTAGTTGGTTGGAGCTAAAAAGTGAATGATCACACATGGACTTTTTGTGCCGCCACATGGCGCCCATAACTGGACATCATTCAACCCTTGCTTCCACATAAGTAAGTCACGGATAACAGAAATAAGTAATAACAAAAATAGAAACTATCGAGGTATTACAATGAATATCTCTATTGTTACTATTATTGTTATTACTTATTTCTATTATCCTTAATCTACTTATCTGTAACTGGAGGTTGAATGACGACACATGGGCTCTCTATAGGACGAAAATTGTCACTCTATGTGCCGCCTTATGGTGCCACTGAGGAATTTGAAATTTCAATCACGTTTCTTGTTGTTACTACTATTATTATTAATAATTATTATTAGTCTTGACCTGGTTGGTTGGAGCTGAAAGTTGCATGACCGTTGGGCTCTGGATAATTCTTAGCTGTAGACCCTCTATGTGCCGCCATATGGTGCTTTCTCTAAAAGTAACACCCTATATCTTCATAATACAACCCTACAAATGATATGCAGAACCCCTCCATATAAAATGAGAAGCATCAGGATATGAAGTAGACTGAAGTTCTATGAAGGACCCCAGTCTGTTATATGCACAACTTATCAGTATATTGTTATTACGGATGGATGATTAGTATTATCATCTTATGAGCTGTATCGATGGGAGTGGAATGGACTTGTTGGTGGGATCTTCCCAAAAATGTAGCAGGATAGGCATCATGTATACAGCGGAGGTTGTGGCGGCCTACAAGCGTGGCAAAAATCTGTGGCAGAAATCTGGGGGTACTGCCCCATTATGTAAAGAAGGACTCAATACTCCCATTGTACAGTGTCCGAGGATGGGGTCATTATCATTAATAAGCTCAGATACGCAGCGTCGGACTAGGGCCCACCAGTGGAGGTGATTCTTGGGGCCCACCAGTGGAGGTGATTCTTGGGACCCACCAGTGGAGCTAATTCTTGGGGCCCACCAGTGGAGCTAATTCTTGGGGCCCACCAGTGGAGTTGATTCTGGGGGCCCACCAGTGGAGTTGATTCTGGGGGCCCACCATTGGAGATGATTCTTGGGGACCACCAGTGAAGCTAATTCTTGGGGACCACCAATGGAACTAATTCTTAGGGACCACCAGTGGAGCTGATTCTTGGGGCCCACCAGTGGAGTTGATTCTTGGGGCCCACCAGTGGAGTTGATTCTTGTGCCCACCAGTGGAGTTGATTCTTGTGCCCACCAGTGGAGATGATTCTTGGAGCCCACCAGTGGAGATGATCCTTGGAGCCCACCAGTGGAGATGATCCTTGAGGCCCACCAATGGAGTTGATTCCTGGGGTCCACCAGTGGAGTTGATTCCTGGGGTCCACCAGTGGAGGTGATTCTTGTGCCCACCAGTGGAGATGATTCTTGGGGCCCACCAGTGGAGCTAATTCTTGGGGACCACCAGTGGAGCTAATTCTTGGGGAATTAACTACACTCATGGGCCCTAAGAGTCAACTCCTTTGGTGGGCTCCAAAAATAAACTCTGCTGGTGGGTCCCAAGAATCATCTCCACCAGTGGAGCTGATTCTTGGGGCCACCAGTGGAGTTGATTCTTGGGACCCACCAGTGGAGTTGATTCTTGGGACCCACCAGTGGAGTTGATTCTTGGGACCCACCAGTGGAGTTGATTCTTGGGACCCACCAGTGGAGTTTATTTTTGGAGCCCACAAAGACGTTGACTCTTAGGGCCCTTGAGCGTAGTTGATTCTTGGGGCCACCAGTGAAGTTGGTTCTTGATGCCGACCAGTGCAGTTGATTCTTAGGACAACCAGAGGAGTTGGTTCTTGGGGTCCACCAGTGGAGTGGATCCTTGAAAATCACCAGTGGAGTTAATTCCTGGGGTCCATTAGTGGAGCTGATACTTGGGGCCCACCAGTAGAGTTGATTCTTTGGGCCCACAAGTGAAGATCATTCTTGGGGCCCACCTGTGGAGTTGATTCTTGGGGCCCACCAGTGCAGTTGACTGTTGGGGCCCATAAGTGGAGTTGATTCTTGAGGCTCATCAGTGAAGATGATTCTTGGGGCCACCAGTGGAGGTGATTCTTGGCGCCCACCAGAGGAGTTTATTCTTGGGGCAAACAGTGGAGTTGATTCTTGGGGCAACCAGTGAAGCTGATTCTTGGGGCCCACCAGTGGAGATAATTCTCGGAACCATGGGCTTAACTATATCCATAGCATCCATAGCAACTGTTATGGGCCCAAAGGTTGATGGGGCCGACTGAGGTACAAGGAACATGTAGTCGGTGGCTTTCTGCTATCTTTGGGTTCCCTGATATATGGCAGTTTTATTTATACATTTAATTGCTCCTTATGCTGATGTTTGTTTATTGTGATAAGGTGGTGGGGCCCCATCTCACTTTGCTATGCAGCCCATTGCTCTGGTACAGGCACAGGCATCGCCCGGGTACAGGCACTGTCATCGCTCGGGTACAGGCACTGTCATCGCTCGGGTACAGGCACAGGCATCGCCCTGGTACAGGCACTGGCATCGCCCGGGTACAGGCACTGGCATCGCCCGGGTACAGGCACTGGCATCGCCCTGGTACAGGCACTGGCATCGCCCGGGTACAGGCACAGGCATCGCCCGGGTACAGGCACTGGCATCGCCCAGGTACAGGCACAGGCATCGCCCGGGTACAGCACTGGGGTGCCCGGGGGACGGCCAGGCATCGGGTACAGGCACAGGCATCGCCCGGGGAAGCACTATACCCGGGGGGGCACTTCATTGCCGGTCCGGGACAGGGATCGCCCGGAAGGCACATCGGGGCCCCGGGGCAGGCCGGCATCGCCCGGTAAAGGACGGGATGCCCCCGGGAAGGCACGGCATCGCCGGTAAAGGCACGGCTCGCCCCGGAAGGCAGGATGCCCGGACAGGCACGGCATCGCCCAGGTACAGGGACGGCATCGCCGGGTACGGCACGGAAACGCCCGGGTACAGGCACGCCATGCCCGGTACAGGCACGCATCGCCCCCGGACAGGACGGCATCGCCCGGTACAGCATGAAAGGGGACAGGCACGGCAAGCCCGGGTACAGGCACGCCCCTCGGGGTACAGGCCAGCTCGCCCCGGTTTCAGGCACGGCCCCCGGGTAAAAACGGCATCGCCCGGTAAGGGACGGCATGCCGGTAAAGGGGACAGGCACGCCGGGGGACAAAGGGGACTGATGCCTTTCAGCACTGGGGATCGCCCGGTACAGCACGGCATCGCCCCGGTACAGGCAGCATCGCCGGGGACAGGGCCGCATCGCCGGGTACAGGCACTGCATCCCCCCGGTACAGGCATGTCATCGCCGGGGACAACACTGGCATCGCCCGGTAAGCACTGGCATCGCCCGGGGGACAGGCATGTATTGCTCGGACAGGACCCCGCCGGGTACAGCACTGGCATCGCCCCGGGGACAGCACGGCACGCCCGGGGACAGGGGACTGGGATCCCCTTTTCGGCCGATTTGCCGGGGTACAGGCCGCATTTGCCGGACAGGCACGCATCGTCGGTCAACAGGCATCCCGGGGACGGCACAGGGATCGCCCCGGGGGCAGGCACAGATCGCCCGGGGTAAGCACGGCATCGCCCGGGGAAGGGCCCGGCAGCCCCCGGGACGGCACGGCATCGCCGGTACAGCACTGGCATCGCTGGGGGGAAAGGGACGGGATGCCCGGGTCGGCACAGGCAGCCCAGGCAAGCACACATGGGCCCGGACAGGCACGGCATGCCCCCGGGACAGACGGCACGCCGGGCAGCACGCATCGCCGGGTACAGGCACAGGCATCGCCGGTACGGCCGGCATCGCCCGGGACAGCACCATCGCCCGGGGACAGGAGTCGCTCGGTACAGGCACGCATCCCGGTCAGCATGGCATCGCCCTGGTACAGAAAAGGCATGCCCGGTACAGGCACGGGATGCCCGGGACAGGCACTGCAAACCCGGGGGGAAAAGCATCGCCCGGGTACAGGCACGCATCGGCCGGGGAAGCACGGCATCCCCCGGGACAGGCATCTGCCCGGGGACAGGCACGGCATCGGGGGGGTACAGGTGGATCGCCGGGTACAGGCACTGTCATCGCTCGGGGACAAGGGGACTGGGATCGCCCGGTAAGCACGGCAACCCCCGGACAGGCACGCATCCCCCCCCGGGACAGGGCACGGCATCGCCCGGACAGAATGCATCGCTTAAGGGAACTTTCATCGCCGGGAAGACAGGCATCGCCCGGGTTTTCAGAACGGGGATCCCGGTAAGGCAAGGCATCCCCGGTACAGGCCTGGATCGGCCCCCGGGGACAGGAAGGGATCCCCGGTAAGGCACTGGCATCCCCCGGACAGGGGAGGGCCCCCGGGGCAGGCCTGATTGCTGGTACAGGCACGTCATTGCTGGGTACAGGCACTGGCATCGCCCGGGTACAGGCACTCTCATAGCCCGGGTACAGGCACAGGCATCGCTCCCGGGGGCAGCAGGGATCGCCCCGGGACAGCACGGGGAGCCGGGTACAGGCACAAGGGATCGCCGGGGACAGCCTGGGACGCCCGGTACAGGGCAGGCATCGCCCTGGTACAGGCACTGGCATCGCCCGGTAAAAGGGCATGACGCCGGGGACAGCACGGGCACGCCCCGGTACGGCCTGGGCCGCCGGGGACAACACGGATCGCCCGGGGACAGCACTGCTCGCCCGGGTACAGGCCGGCATTGCCCGGGTACAGGGGGTCGCCCGGGGACAGCACTGTCATTCCCGGGACAGGCACTGATCGCCCGGGGAAAAGGACAGGGTCCGGGTTTCAGGCCGGCATGCCCCAGGTACAGGCCCGGCATTGCCCGGGGTTTCAGGCACGCATTGCTCGGGTACGGCACGCACGCCCGGGACAGGCAAAGATTGCCCGGGTAAAGGGGACGCATTGCCCGGTACAGGCAAAGGATTGCCCCGGGTAAGGCCTGTATTGCCGGGTAAGGCAAGGCACCCCGGGGAAGGCAAGCATGCCCCGGGTAATGGCCAAGGGGGATTGCCCGGGTACAGGCACTGTCATTGCTCGGGTACAGGACTCAGCCCGGGTAAACAGGCATCGTGGTACAGGCACGCATCGCCGGGTACAGGACGGCAAACACCCCGGTAAGGCAGCATCGCCCGGGGACAGACTGGGGATCCGCCCGGTACGAACGGGCATCGCCCCGGGGCAGGCATGGCATCGGGGTAAGGGCACGCATTGCCGGGTAAGCACTGCACGCCCGGGGGAAGGCCTGGCATCGCCCGGGGAAGGGGCGGATTCGCCCGGGTACAGGCACGGGCATGCCCGGTAAGGCACAGGCATGGGTAACAGGCACGCATCGCCGGTAAGCACTGTCGCCCGGTACGGCACTGCATTCCCCCGGGTACGGTTGCTCGGGTACAGGCACAGGGAAACGGGCCCGGGGTTTCAGGCCCCTGGCATCGCCCTGGTAAAAGGGACGGCAAACGCCCAGGTAAGGCACTTGGGAACGGCCCCCCGGGTTTCAGGGACTTTGGGATTTTTCCCCCCGGGAACAGACACGGCATCGCCCCGGGGGGAAGGCCCCGGCATCGCCCGGGGGTACAGGCATGGAAAACGCCCCGGGGTACAGGGACTTGGGGACGCCCGGGGTACAGGGACTGGCATTCGCCCGGGGAAAAAGGGGATTTGCTTTGGGAACAGTACAAAGGCATCCCCCCCGGTTACAAGGGACAGGAATCCCCCCCGGGAACCAGGGCACTTCATCGGGCCCGGGTAAGGCACTTCATCCCCCCGGGAACAAAGGGCCCGTCATCGGGCCCCCTGGTACAGGCACGGGGATCGGGCCCGGGTTTTGGTACCCGGGACTGGCAAGTCCCGGGGTACAGGCACTGGGTTTATCGCCCCGGGGGAAAAGGCACTGTCATTGGGTCGGGGGTTTCAGGGAAAAGGCATCGCCCGGGTACAGGCACTGTCCCTTTGCCCGGGTTTTCAGGCACTGTTTAAACGCTCAAAGGGACAGCACAGGCATCGCCCGGGGACAGGCATGGAACGCCCTGGGGACAGGGACTTTGGGGGCTCGGGGACAGGCCCCCCCCCCCTTTCATCCCCCCTGGTAAAAGGGCACTGGGTCGTCGGGGACAGGCAAAAGGGAAAGGGAAACCCTTTTTTTTCACAAAAAGAATAGAAACACCTTTTAAAAAGAAGGTTTTTCTAATTTTTAAAACGCGGGGGGAAAAAGTTGGGCCCCCGTTACCAAGGGGAAAAAACAGCGGCCCCATTCGTTTTAAAAAAACCCTTTGGGAACAAATACCCCCTTTTAATTTAAAAAACAACCTAAATTTTCATTTTTTTCTTTTAATCCCTTTTAACCCCATCTAATCCCATCAATCTTACTATCTTTTCTATCCCATCTATCTTTCCCATCTATCTCCTATCTTTTTTCTCCTTTTGCTATCCCTACTATTACTAATACTCATATAGTTCCCAACCCTATCTATCTACCAACCACTAACTTCATCTTACTAAACTATCTTCTAAATTTTTCCCCATATTTTAAACTATTCTTTCATTTAATTTTATCTTCCATTCTACCAAATTTATATCGTATCTATCCATAAAAAACTCTATAAACATCCCCCTTTTAAACTATCTATCTCATATCCCTTTTATCTATCTTTTAAAAATCACATTTTCTAACTATCTCATATCTATCTATCTCATATCTAAACCCAAAACTCAAAATCTATCTATTTTCTATTACCATCTATCTATCTATATTTTTTCCCATATCCCATCTATCTATTATCAATCTATTTCTTCTATCTATCTTAAATCGAAACTATCTCAATTTTAAACTTTTCCCATAAACTATTTCCCCATCGTCATCCCCAAACTATCTATTTCTAAACTATCCCATCTATTAACTCCATAACTATTCCCATCTCAAATTCCCAATTCTTTTCCCCATACTATCTATCTTACAAAATCTATCAAAACTATCTACTATCTATCTCTATCTATCTCAAATTTTCTATCTATCCTTTTACCTTATATCTACTACCCATATCTAAACTACCCATATCAGTCTTCCAAAAATCCTATCTATC
>JAODAL010082718.1:0-11484 GCA_025379985.1 Phyllomedusa bahiana
TAAGGGGTAGCAGAGTGTAGCAGCCCCGGGGGCCCCCCCTCAACCAGGGGCCCCAAAAGCAACGCTACCCCTGAGTAAGAGGCTAAAACAAGCTGTGGAATGACAAACTAGGAGGGTCTCAGAAACTAATGCCTGCTACTAATTTACAACAGATACAAAGAGCATAATAACACTACTTGATAGAGCACGTTCTCAGGTACCTAGGAACTATTTCTTAACATTTTAAACACTCTTACATAACAAAGAGTTTGCATGTCTTGCTCGTAAAAATCTGCACTAGTGAAGGTGATCCACAAGGTGTAACTTTCTGATATTCCAACATTACAATTCACATTTCCAGTCAACTTCTTTATGTGATAATGTTTTACACTTAATCAAAATGATTTTTTTTATTAATACTTCATGCCGCACGGCGCCGCTCTCTCCATAGACTACAATGGGATAAGTAGCTCGCACTATGATTGGCTGGGATAGCCAAGCCACCGCTAGCTCAGCCAATCAGGCTCTTTTCTTGTATTTTTACTGTATTTTGAACTGTCCCGCCTTGGATTTTGATTGGTCAAAACTTCTCCATGGGAATAATGGGACTTTGTCGCTCTTATTCTGTTTGGGTCAATAGTTCCCATAGGTTTTAATGGAAAACTGTCGCTCCTATTCTGATTGGCTGGTTTATGCCGACCAATGAGAAGAGCTAAAACAATTTGAATTACTGAAATTTTCCCGGCAATTCCTCTTTTTGCAATTCCTTATGTAGTGCCGGTCTCGGCACAACGCGTTGTTAGGGAATTTAAGTGCTTTATTTTTAAAGAAGGTTTCAGCGCTTTAATCTGATTGTTTTACACTTAATAAAAATAATTTTTTTTATTAATACTTCATGCCGCACGGCGCTGAGCCCCGAGATTGCATTTGGGGCCCCATCTCTCCATAGACTACAATGGGAAAGTAGCTCGCGCTCTGAACGGCTGGGATAGCCAAGCCCCCCCGCGCATTAACCAAACAGCTCTTTTCTGCCTTTTTACTGTATTTTGAATTGTCCCCTCCTTGGATTTTGATTTGGTTCAAAATTCCCCATAGGCTAAATGGGTCCCTTTTGTCGCTCCTATTCTGATTGGCTGAGCTAGCCAAAGCCCCCGCTTTCTCAACCAAACAGCTCTTTTTTTTTTTTCTGCATTTTTTAACTGTATTTTGAACTGTCCCTGCCGTTGATTCTGATTGGTCAATCGTTCCCCATAGGTTTTTAATGGTTCACTGTCGCTCCTATTCTGATTGGCCGGGTTTTTGCCGACCAATAGAATAGCTTTCAGAATTTTTAAATTTCTGAAATTTTCCCCGCAATTCCAATATCCAATTTCTTGATATTGCGCCGTTTTAGATTTTTGGAAAGTGATTTTTTTTTTTTTATGTTTATTTTTGAGGTTCACTCTTTTCGATAAGTTTTTTTTTGCCTTTATAAAAAGGGGATTTTTTTTGATTCATACCCGCTGCACAGCGGGGGCGCTGAGATTTCGTCGCGATCTTCATCCGCTTCCACGCAGTTCCGATCCTGCTTCATTTGCCGCCGGGGAATTTAGACCAAAAAAAAAACCAGGGCTCTGCGGGGCTGCCCAGCGGCACGCGCCCGTTTGGCCGACCGCTCGACATGCATCGATTTTCGAGTTTCGCCCGTCCCGCCCCGGAAGCCTACACCCGCCCCAAAACGCCCCCTTGCCTCCCCTTCATCGGGGGCACAGCAAAAAGGGGGGAAGCTCCCAACACGCATCCCGCGCCACAGCGGGGTTTTTGGGGGGCCCGGGGGGCGCATTAATCCCAAAAAACACGAAAAACCCTTTTATACAGTCGCCCCATTGTCCCATTATTGTTAGCAACAACAAAAAGGACTCGAGGACACCAGTCTGTATCAAAGCAACCACGCGGCCCTATCAGGGCAATTTAAACGGGACAACCTGAGAGCTGATGCAGTCCTACAAGAGGAAAATTTGGAAAGGTAGGACCGTTAATGGGCACATAACAAATGACTTGTTTTTGCAAGAAATTTAAAAAATAAAAAAAGCAATCCTTTTAGTGGGCAAACCCCTTAAAGTCCTTTTCTTGCCATCAAAATCGACCCAAAAATTGAGCTGCAGATTTCCAGATCTGGGGGGCCCCGGCACACAGGGGTTTTTCTTTTTTTCAAGAACTTTTATTTTTGTCCTCATATTTTCTTTTTTGAAATTTGGGGGTTTTTTTGCGGCAGAAATAAACCCAAATTAGCTCAAATTAGCTAATAATCGATACATACATAGCATTTAATTTTTTTAAACAAAAAATTTTCCCTTTAAAACAGTTTTATTATACTAAAAAAAAAGTAGACCTTGTACTCTTTCTAGATAAAATCCTAAAAAAAAATATTTTTTTTCTCCAGCAAGTCATTTTGAATGCTTAAAACTATGTTTTAGATCAATGTTCTACAACATGAAGTATGATAACCATTGAAAATAATGGCAGGACATTTTAAGATAAAGTGGTAATGTTTCTCCTTTAAAAGGGGGTTGTTACTCTAAACACCTTACCCCCCAAATAGTAACCCATAAAAATTTACAGGGTCCTCTTGCATACTTTATAGAAAACTTTTTTAGAAAATTTTTGGTTTTCCTTATTTTTTTTTAAAAATTTAAATTGTCTCACAAAATTTTTTTCCCCTTTGATCTAAACATCCAGACTATACCCCATCTGTCTAAAATACACAATTTTACAGAAAACTTAAACCTTATAAACAGAAAAAGGTTTTTTTCTTTTTACAATTTAAAAATACATAAAATTTCCCCAAACTCCCATTAAAACTTTTCCCATGTTTTGGGGCATATAGCACTTTTTCAATTTTCAGTATCTGTGTCCCCAGAGCACATCCAGATAGAACTGTCACAACCCCTGTTCTTCATAAGAAGCCTACATCCTTTCCCCTTTTCTTTTCAATTAAAAAAGATAAAAACATTTGGGTTGCTTTTTTCCAACAAAAAGCTCGGGAAAAAAATTTAAAAGAGACCACTGAAAAAAATTTTTCTTTTTTCCCCTGTTTTTTGGCTTCAATGGAAAAATTTTTTGGAAAAAAAATTTTCCCTTGAAATTTTTTATCATATAAACTACTGACAACAGGGTCCCAAAAATTCAAAGCAAAAAATTTTGTATTTATTTGCAGTAAATGAAAATTTTGGAATAAAAAAAAAAGAAGCATGCTTTTTTGGGGTTTTAAATAAGCAAAAAAAAACAATTTTCATTTTTTTATTTAAAACAATAAAAATAAAATCAGAAACCCCAAAAATAAAATTTTGGTGGAATAACCATAAAATTTTTATAAATAGAAAAAAAAATTAAAAAAAGGGGAAAATGTTGGCTTTTTTAAAAAAATACTGGGGAAAAGACAGAAGAGGGCGTTTAAAAAAAAAGCAAACGAAATTAAAAAAACACTTTTTTTTTTCCACAGTTTTTTTACCGAAGGATAACCTTCCTGTTAAAACAAGAGATTTGGTAAACTCCAACTTAAAAGTTTCTTGTCTAACCCGGAAAAAGTGCGCTTTCCCCTTAGGAAGATTAAAATAGACAATCCCCCGGTTTCCCGATGGCATTCACCCCACGGGGTCCTAAGAGAGTTTAAAGTGAAGTCCCCAAATAGGGCCCCCAATTTTTAATTTCATGGACTGGGCTAATAACGGGGGATGGGCCCAAAGGATTCCCCATAGCAAAAAGTGGGGCCAATATTCAAAAAGGGGGGCAAAAAGTGAACCAGGAAACAAGGCCGGTAAGCTTAACCCTCTGTTTTAGGTAAAAAAGTTTTTAAGGTTTTCTCAGAGAAAACAAAACCCGGAAATAAACCACTTAAAAAAAATGTAAACGCCGTTCCCCACATTGGGGTTTTGAAAGGGTGGTCCCCTTCAGACTAATCTCATTTAGCTTCTATGAGGAAAATCAGTGCTAAAACTGGATCGGGGGAGGCCTGGGTGTCATATATCTATTTTTATTTTAAAACAATTTATACTGTGCCACAAAAAAAAATTTGGGAAAAAAAAATGAGAATGCTTGGACTGGGGGAAAATGTGTGCAAATGGGTTTAAATAAAAGGCACCTTTAAAAAAAACCCCAAAGGGGAGAAATTTAAAGGGAAATACCAGACTTGGGTCGCTGTACTAGTGGGGGACCACAAGGGGCAGTATTGGGCCCTATTTCCCTTTAAAATTTTTAAATTTAAAAAAACTTACCCCCAGGGAAAACACAGTAAATATTGATCTTTGGGAGAAAGAAACAAAACCTGTAAAATAATCAACACAAAAAGAGGAAAATAAAGTTATTTCAAAGGGGAAAATGATAAAATTGGAGGCCTGGGCAGGGGAAAAGGCAGAAAAAAAGGTTTTTTAAAAACTGAAAAAGGGAAGGTTTTTGCACATGGGGAGGAAAAAAAAATTTTCATATTACATGTTAAAAGGAAAAAACACTGGGGAAAAGTTACATGGGGAAAGGGCTTGGGAAAACCTGGGGGACAGTAAACTTAAAAATTTACAGCCATGCAGGCAAACCCGCAGCCAAAAACAAAAGGAAACATGGGTGCAAATTTAAAAAGGGGGATTTGATGCAACCATGAGGAACAAATTTTTCCCCCCCATTATAAAGTACTGGTTAGACCCCACATGGAAAAATTGTTAACCCGTTTTTGGCACCAAGGCACAGGGAAAAACTTTTTTAAAAGCTTAACAGGGACAAAGGCGGGGAAAAAAAAATAATAAAAGGGGCTGCGAAGGGCTACAGTACCCAGAAAGAATTGGGGAAGATTAGGGTTATTTTAAGTTTAGAGAAAAGAAGGCTTCGGGGGGCTAAAAAATATGTTTAAAATTTAAAATTTAAAGGTCAATAAAAAAGGGTCTCTCCCCCCGATTTAATTTTTTAAAAACCGGGGTTATCTAAGGGAAAAACGGGGCATCCTTTACGCTTGAGGAAAAGAAAGTTTCCCCAAAATAAACAGGAAAGGGATTCTTTACTGTAAAGGGAGTGAGACTAAAAAAATCCCCTTCCGAGGGACTGGGCCAAAGGTGAAATTTAATAACCGATTCAAAAAGGGTTTGGAAAGCATTTCTGGGGGGCGTTTAAAAAAATAAAAATTTAGTGACCCAAGATTCAGGGGAGGGGCATGATCCAGGGATTTTTCTGATTTCCAGAATTTTGGGGGTCAGGGAAAGGGGAAATTTTTCCCCAAAAGGGACAATTGGCTTCTACCCCATTGGGGGGGTTTTTTCCTTCCTCTGGAAAAAAACACCTTAGCACCCAAAAGGGGAACTAGAGGACGCTTGGGCCCTTTTTTTTAAAACCTTTCAAACTATGAAAATATATTTTCTTTTAAATTCCTTTTTGGGCCCCTTTTTCCCAGCAAAAATTTTTTTTGGGCCCTTCACGCCTATTTTTTAAGAGGATTGTGAAGACCACAGCAGTTTTTTTTATAAATTTTCCCCTTTAAATTTAAAAAGAAAATTTTTTTCAGGAGTTTACCTAAACAAAAAGCACCCTTAAGGTAAGAATGAGGTACACTGGAAAGAAATTGGGTTTTCAACAGGGAGAGTTGCTGATTTTAGAACTGTGCTGGCTTTAAAATAACTTGAGAAACTAAAATCAATACATCTATAAAAGCAAACCCAAAATGGCTCCCAAAACATTTTTTTTTATGTTCATTCTTTTCCCCCATGGCCCTTTTTTCAAAAAAAATTATTTTTTTCCATCCAAAAAAAAAAATCCAGCACATGGAGTCCTCTTTCTACTGCTAAAAATGTTTTTTTCCCCCCAAATTTCCCAAAATTTTAATCCGTTTAATTTAAAGGATCCCCTAAAATTAAATTTTTCCCACACGAACACTTTTTGAATGTTAAAAAAAAATCTTTACAACCTACCCGGGATTTTTTGAGCCTAGGGGACCCAAAGTTTTTTTAAGGGAGATTTGTCTTGTAAATATAAAAATAGTTTTTTTTGAAGGGTTGGGTTTAAAATCGGTCTAAAAAGGGAAATTTTTAAAACCTGCACCCGAAAAACTTCTGTTTTTTTTTCAGCATTTTTTTTGTTTTTTTAAAAACGCGGGAAAAAAGACTGAAACAAACTCCATAGACTTTTTATTGTAAAAAACCGTCCTGCTGTCTACACTGAGGGTTTTTTCCTTTTTGCTCTTTTTTTTCCTGGTCGTTTTGCAAAAAACTCTAAAAAAAAGTCAGACCAGGGCCAAAAAAATTTTCTACAGGGAGGGCTATGTAAAAACGCCGGACTCTTTGGGGGCGTTTTTTTTTTTTCGCGTTTTTTTTTGCGGCGTTTTTTTTCCGCGATTTTTTTAATGAAAACCCTCCCAGGGGACCCAAGCCCCACCTATAGTGGGTGTAACAAAGGTTATATCTTATCAAATTTGCATAAAAAGTGTCGAGTGTCCTTTTTTGTCCCTTTTGTAATAAAATGATCATGCTTTGTCGCTAACGATTTTTGCACAATTCATATTTTTTTCGCTAAAAAATCCGTTTTTTTACAGATTTTGGCATCAGAATCAGTTTTTTTTTTTTTACAGTTTTTTAATGCTAAAACCCTCTTCTAAACATAATTTTGGCGCTAATAAATTTTATCTCATTACTAAAGCTGAAAATACATTTTTACGGATTTTGGCGCCAGAATCCATTTTTTTATGTTTTTGGCACTAAATCATTTTATTTACATATTTTGGGCCCGCTAATAATGTATATCTCGCTTTTGACGCCAAAAATAAGTTTTTTACGGATTTTGCCGCAAGAATCCGTTTTTTTTACGTTTTTTGGCACAAAAAAAATTTTTTTTACAAATTTTGGCGCTAATAACGTTTTCCCCTCGCTTCTGACACCAAAAATATGGTTATTTTACGGATTTTGGCGCAAAAAACGTGGTTTACGTTTTTTGAAAACTAAAATAATTTTTTTACAGATTTTGACGCTAATAATGTTATCCGCTTCTGACGCCAAAAATAAGTTTTTTTTACGGATTTTGCCGCAAAAATACGTTTTTTTTTTACTTTTTTGGCACTAAAAATTTTTTTTTACATATTTTGGCGCTAATAACTTTATCTTGCCTCTAAACGCCAAAATCCGTTTTTTTAGGGATTTTGCCGCAAAAATCCGTTTTTTTTGTTTTTTGACACTAAAATAAATTTTTTTAAAAGATTTTGCCGCTAATAATGGTTATCTCTCTTCTGACGCCAAAAATACTTTTTTTTTACGGATTTTGGTGCAAGAATCCGTTTTTTATTACTTTTTGGCATAAAATTATTTTTTTTACAGTTTTTGGGCGCTAATAACGTTACCCTCGCTTCTGACGCCAAAAATAAAATTTTTTTACGGATTTTTGCCAAAAAAAATTCGTTTTTTTACTTTTTTTGACACTAAAATATATTTTTTTTACAATTTTGCCGTTAATAACGTTATCTCGCTTCTGACGCCAAAAAATTACGTTTTTTTACGGCTTTTGGGGCTAAAATCCGTATCTTTAAAGATTTGGCGCTAATAAAGTGATCTAGCTTTTGACGCCAAATAAATAAATTTTTTTAAACGGATTTCGGGCGCCAAAAACCATTTTTTTTGACGGATTTGGGGGCTAAGATCAATATCTTTAAAAATTTTGCCGCTAATAAAACTGATCCCCGCTTCTGACACTAAAAATATATTTTTTTTTTACGGAATTTGGCATAATAAGCGTTTTTTGGGATTTTGGCGCTAAAATCCTTTTCTTTACAGATTTTGAACGCCAATAACAGTTATCTTGCTGTATGCAAAGATAATGTGGGTTTTTGTGGATTTTGGTGCAAGAATCTGGTGCAAAATTTTTAAAAAAGCAGTAGCACGCAGCAGCAGCACACAAAGACCAATGTGCTCACAAGGCTACAGTGATCTAAAGGGAAGTGACTACTTAACATATTAACTCCGCCTGTAGGGTGTAGTTACATCCGATGGCTTAATTTGTGCATACATTAAAAAGCAGGCAAAGACGCTTCAAAAAAACGTCCAAAAAACGCTCCAAAAAAACGAAAAACGCGGCCAAAACACGGACGTTTTTTCAGCTGCTTTTGATAGGCAGTGGACAGAAAACTCAGTTTCATGAACGTTTTTAGTAATTCGTTTTCAGGTCGTTTTTTGTCCTCTGCAGTGTAGACATAGCCTAATAGTTAGTGCAGTCTTAGTGCACATTAATTACTTATGTATTTACTAACATACAGTATTTGTTTCTATTTGTTTGTTATTTTGTGTTTCTGGTGAAGACATCAATATAGATAATGTCTGTTTTTGGTCCTGCGGCCAAGGTTGTGGCATCATTTCATGGCAGCAGTCCCACTGACACAACCCTTTAAATTTGTTCCCAAGCAGGTGAACTGTAGTAAACCTGAAACCCGGTCAGCTCTGAAACCGGAGTAATGCGTGAAAATATGGAGGTGCAGATTTTTCTCCAAAAGACAACAATTTATTGAGCTACGCATTTCGTGTGGTTACACGTAGCTCAATAAATTGTCTTTTGGAGAAGAATCTGCGCCTCCATATTTTCGCTCATTACCTGGGTTCCCAAACCCACCAATTTTTGATTTTTCTATAAATCACCTGCTTGGGGAAAAAAAATCTAATATCATCCCAGTGAATGAAGGGGGTAGGGGGTAGCCGATTCCCTTTTTTATTCCTATTTCCAATTGTCGGGAAGTTTTTAAAAAGTGTTGTGCGCTGGGAACACACCTCAAAGGTAATGGAAAAAGCATTTTTTTAAAATACTTCCCCCCCATCTAAAAAATCTATTGCACTACAGAGCGCTTGTCTCTCTTTTTCTTTTTGTTCTATACATCACTTTATATGTCACAGTTTTTCACATCACTGGCACTCATTTACCCCATTACAATTATTATACGTATGCCCCCATGTTGTCTGTAATAGAAAAGATTACATTTTATAATAGGAATATTTTTTGCCTAAAAGAAAAATTTTTTCCTTACATTAATATTTGTTTTTATTATGGATTGTATTGTAAATTTATACTGAACAATTTTACTGTCCCTTAAAGTATATAGGGCCTTACATATGAAAACTGTCTAGCAGTAAGGGTATGTTCACACAGCGTTTTTGGATCCGTTTTGGACGAAAATCGCTCCAAAAACGGGGCATAGTCGGATCCAAAATGCATCCCCAAGCGCAGGAGCGGTTTTAATGCTTTTGGCCGCAGCAAACGCACCCCATATTTTTAAAAAAGGGGTCCCCCTGCAATCTTTGGGGTCAAGAAAATTTCATTCATTCTTAAACAGATAATAAAAATAAAAATAATCTTTATTTATATAGCGCCAACATATCCGCAGCACTTTTCAATTTGGAGGGTTGTGGGTACAGACAAAAGAAATACATTGCCCCGTGAAAAGCTACTTACAGAGAGACACAAGGTGAGAGGGCCCCTGCTCGCAAGAGCTTACAATCTATTAGGGTGTACGGGAGAGGCGAAGGGTAAGAAGTGCTAGATTTACAATGGTCCAGCCGAAAGACCGATCCGGAAGCCGCAAGTAAACGATCATTTGTCTGAACGCCGATGCGTGTTTTACATTGAAAGCAATGTAAAACAGACTGCTCATTGTTAGATGCGTGTTTGGGTCCGTTTAGGGTCCGATAGATGGATCCAAACACACATCTAAAAACGCATGTTCACACGGACAGAACACGTCGTGTAAACATGCCCTAAGGGTGTGTTTACAAGACAGAGACCAAATACCGGTCAGGTGTTTGATCTTTTTTTTTGGCTTGCGGCGGGGGGAGAGGACGGCCTTTGTCTGCGGTTTGCGGATTCAAGCCCTCCCCTTTCACACCCACATGCTCATGTTCTGCCCAAAAAGCAGGTGGAAGAATGAACATGTTCTATGTTTTTCGGTCCGCCGCCGGTGTAAAAAACCATCTGCCGGAAAATCCGTGCTGGGTGGACTGCTGCACGGATTTTCCACTAAGATCGATGTAAAAGGTTGACAGCTGGTTTACAGACGGCTTTCAAATCCGAAAAACCGTCTGTAAATCCGACTGAAAACCTGTGCCGTGGGGACAAGCCCTAAGACTTTTTGTTGCCCATAGCAACCAATCAGAGCCCAGCTTTCATTTCATATAGTGCTCTGGAAAAATAAAAGCTGAGCCCTTATTGGTTGCTATGGGCAACAAAGACAGTCTTACTGCTAGACAGTTTTCATACATAAGAAATTGTAATCTTAATTTTCACATGTAAACATGACTTAAATCAGTAAACTTTAATGGATAGGCAAATATAATATCTTGGATCTCAATTACCAGACATACATTTGAAACCAGAAGTTTATATATACTATATAAAAAGACACATCTGAATGTTTTTCTCACTATCTGATACGTTCATCTCTGAGACACAGAACCCATCTCCTTCCTCAGCAGTAAGGTGGCTGGACATACTCATCTTGTTTGTACGCGTGTATAATTGTTTGTACAAATGCACGAGGCACCTTTAGGTATCTGGAAATTGCACCCAAGGATGAACCAGACTGTGCAAGTCCACAATTCTCTTCCTGATATCTTTCCTGATTTCTTTAGACTTTCCCATGATGTTACACACAGGAGCAGTGTGTTTCTGGTGTGCCTCATTAAAATACATCCACAGGTGTGTCTCTAATTAACTCAGATGTTTCCAATAAACCTATTAGAAGCTTCCGAAGACAAGACTTCATCATATGGGCTGTCCCAAATTGTTTAAAGGCACAGTAATCCTAGTGTATGTAAAATTTTGACTTTGCAGAAAGTAATAAACATGCCTCTCTCTCATTATTTGGCATTTGTCAAATATAAATAATTTTGGTAATGCTAATTGACCTAAAATGAGTAAGGTTTATTCTGATCTAATGTCAGACAGTGAGAAAAACATGCATATGTGTCTTTTTATATCGTGTATGTAAACTTCTGGTTTCAACTGTATAAGACAATAGGATCTTCCTGGTGACATCACTAACACCTGGAAGACATGTAATGATGAAGTGACTCAGACAAGTTAAATGCAACACAAAAATGAGTCAGTCCTACTCTGTCATACATTCAGCAACTGAATTAAGTACTTGTAACACTATACCACAGCAGTCTGGGAACATATATTATTCTCTGACAGTAGTGGCATGACACAGTAATGAATACCTGCTGATCTGTCTCCTCTCCATAGTAAAGTAATGACGTCTCTCTGATGGTCACATAAGTTTTCTAACTGCAGTAATCCCAAGTGATTTAAGAAGTCTATCAGCACCCCTGGACAGTGGGGGAGATGAAATGGTGGAGCACCTGGAAAATAGACCAGTTAGAACAATAAAGTTTACAACTAATAAATGCTTGTCAGTCCATCAGCACATGATTAAAATGAGAAGAATAGAAAAAAATGTACCTTGTAAACCCTTTCGTTCCAGCACGGCAGTTGTCCCAGTGATCCCAGCCCAATACAAACCAT
>JAODAL010082719.1:0-11483 GCA_025379985.1 Phyllomedusa bahiana
AAATCCCCCCCCAACCCCAAAAAAAAAAATAAAACCCAATTTTTTTAAAAAAAACCAAAAAAGGTTTTTCCCTTTCCCCTAAAAAAATTTTTTTTTCAGTGTGCAGAGTGATCGGGGGTTGACCAGGCTGGGCCCCCCGAACCCTTTTAACCTCTGCAGCAATGCTGGCAGCATCCCAAAGTCTATATTGAAAATGACAATCTTGGGTATGACGCTGAGCCCCTGAACTCAAAATTCTATGCCCTTTACTATTTTGAAGCCTTGGGTTTAGTGGAAACCCGTCTTGTTAAACTGTGTAAGGGTTGTGGCCCCTGCAATCTTCTTGTATCCCCCAAGCCATTTTTAGTAAACCCCCAACGTTTTTTTTTTATAAACCTCGACAGTTCTTTTCCATGAGGTGCAATTTTAAACTTCCAGGGCCAGTAGGGGAGGGGTTTTTAGCGATAATCCAAAATTTTAAACAACCTAATCCCCATTCAACCTGAGGCCCCTTTTAAAACTAACAATCACAAAGACACCCGGCCCCACTGGGCCGCCGGGGGGCGGGGGAAACCCCCCGGTGGGCCCCCCCGAGCCCTGTTGGGCCCCGGGGGGCCCGTGCCGTGCTCCCGGGGCCCGGGCCCCCGCAAACCGGTCCCTGAAAGCCCGGGGCCTGCATCCCGAGTGCTCAAGACCCCGGCCCCGGGGGGTAAAAGGGTAATGCCCCCCCGGGCCCCGGGGGTGCGGCCGGGTTTTCAGCGGGCAGGGTGCCCCCCTAGCCGGGGCTCCCCCTGATTTTTTTTCCCCGGCAGGCTTAAGGCCCTTAGGCCTGTAGCCTGCCGGGCGGCCCGGGCCCTACTGGCTGAAAGTAGGCGGCGCGGGGGGGACGTCAATACCGCGCCCCCTATTTCAGGGCGGGAGTAAGAGCCGGCGGCAGCTCGGGGCGGCCAGGAGGAGCCGGGGGCCAGGTTTAATTGGGTTTTGTTGTTGTGTTTTTTTTTTTTTTTTCTAATCCACAGGGGGGCCCTTTGGGTAATAAGGGGGCCCCCGGCTACAAGGGGGCCCTGGCAAAGGGGGGCCTGGTAAAGGGGGGCCCCGGCCCACTAGGGGGGCCCTGGGTGCAAGAGGGGCCCCCGGCTTCAAAGGGGGGCCCCGGCAAAAGGGGGGCCCCCGGCTACAAGGGGGGGCCCTGGGTAAAAAAGGGGGCCCCTGGCTACGAAGGGGGGGGGGGCCCCGGGTACAAGGGGGGCCCCCGGTGCAAGAGGGCCCGGCAAATAAGGGGGGCCCCCTACCCAAAGGGGGGCCCGGCCTAGAGGGGGGCCCCGGGTACAAAAGGGGGCCCCGGGTACAAAAAAGGGGGGGCCCGGCAAAAAGGGGGGCCCCGGCAAAAATGGGGGCCCCGGCTACAAAAGGGGGGCCCCGACCCACCCACAGGGGGCCCTTGACTACAAAGGGGGGGCCCCGACTGCCTATAGGGGGGGCCCTACTACAAGGGGGGGGCCTGGCTTTTCCCAAGGGGGGGGCCCCGACTTCAAGGGGGGGGGCCCTTTGGGTTACCTAAAAGGGGGGCCCCTTCCCCCAAAACCCTGGCCTCAAAGGGGTTTTGGGCCCCGGACTTTCAGGGGGGGGGGGGGGCCCCCGGCCTACCAATGGGGCCCCGGCTACTTTTAGGGGGGGGGGGACTAAAACCCCGGGTACAAGGGGGGGGGCCCGGCTACCTACATGGGGGGGTGGGGGGGGGGGGGGGGGGGGGCCCCCCCAAAAAAAGGGGGCCCTGACACAAAGGGGGGGGGGCCCCGGCTCCAAGGGGGGCCCCCCGGAACCCATGGGGGGCCCCGGCTACCAAAAAGGGGGGCCCCCCTACAAGGGGGGGCCCCGGCTACCTAAGGGGGCCCCCTACCTACATGGGGGCCCGGCTTCCTACAAGGGGGGCCCGGCTACCTACAGGGGGCCCGGCTAAACCCAAGGGGGGGGCCCCCTCTTTCAAAGGGGGCCCTGTTTCTACAGGGGGCCCTGACTACCCACAGGGGGCCCGGCTATTTTAAAAGGGGGGCCCCGAAATTTCTAAGGGGGGCCCGGCTACCTAAAAAACTAAAAGGGGGGTCTGATAAACCCACCCCAGTAGCTAAAGGGGGGGGGGGGGTGACTTTCCCCGCACACTACCCAAAAGGGGGCCCCTAACTACCTGGGAATTTCTAAACCCAAAGGAGACCCCAAAAATGTCTGTTTTACTACCCAAAAGGGACCACCTTTCTGTATGAAACCTAAAAGGGGAACCCCCCAAATGCCTGTATTTTTACCTTAAAGGGGACCCCTAACTGCCTGTATATAACCCAAAGGAGACCCCTAATGCCTGGTTTTTTCTAAACCTTTAAAGGGGTCCCAACTGCTTGCGCCCCAATAAAGGGGACCCTAATACCTACAACTTACCAACTGGGGGAAAAACCCCCTACCTACGCCCAAATAATTTGGGGGCCTTTAACCAAACCCACCTAAGCCTACCTAACTGGGGGGCCCAAACCTAACGAGCCTATTTTTAAAATTTTCCCAAATGGGGCCTGCCCTTTTTTCTGGGGGTATTTACCTACCCACCTGTGGCTAGGTACCACCCCTGCCGGGGGCTGGCCTACCAACTTATCCAGCGAGGGCATACCCACCTAAAAGGGGTATCTAGTTACCTGGGGCCTCTCCCCCCCCCAACCCCTTTTGGGTAAATAGGGTTTTATCGCTCTCCCACCCTGGGGGGTTTGTACAGTTGGGGGGAAAAGGGAAAGAAATGCGGAAAAATTTAAAAATTCTAAGATATTTGTGTGTAATTTTTTTGCAGGGGTTTAGTTGTGGCTGGGACAAAAAACACATGGGGTGTGGAATGGAAGCCCCAAAAAAGGGGAAAAAGGGAAAGGTTCATAAGAGAAGAAAACGACTCCTCAGTCCCAAAATCTTCCCCGGGGAGTTTTTGATTTCAGGGTTTTTTTTTTTTATATTGTAAATTTTGTTGGGGACCTAGCTGGGGGTCAGACCATATGTGGCCCCTGTATTGTAGTGTTTAGGTTATACCCGAGCCCGGTGCGGGCCTTTATTTTGGGTTGGGTTTTAGGGTTTTACCTATGGGGGTCTTTTTCCTCTGTGTTTTTGGGGGTTTTTATAAGGGGTGTTGTTTAGGGGTTTTACCTGAGCTGGTGTCTGGGCCCCCTTTTGGCTCTCCCATTTTTGGGGGGTTTTTTGTAGGTTATACCTGAGCTGGTGTTTTACCCTATGGTGGGGGTTTTCCCAAAATGGGGGTGTTGAAAGGGAAAACCTGGGGGTTTTTTTTTTGAAACCCCTATTTTGGGTTTTTCTTTATTTTGATGTTGAGGATATACCTGGGGCTTTTTTGGTTTTTCCCGACCTTATGTTTTGGCTCTATAAAGGGTGTGTGAGGTTATACCTGAAGGTTTCCCCGAATCTATTTTTGGGGCTCTATAAGGGGGGTGTTTTTAGGTTATACCGAGCTGGGTTTTCGGCATATGAAATTCTATATGGCGGTGTTGTAGGGGGTTTTACCTTTGCTGGGGGGTTTTTTAAACCCCTATTTGGTCCCCTTTTATTTTTAGTGTTGAAGGGTTTACCTAGGGGTTTTTTTTGTCTGAAACTTTATTTTGGCGGTGTTGTTGGTTTTTACCTTTAGCTGGTGTTTTTGAAACCCCTATGGGGGTTTTCTAAAATGGGGGGGGGGTGTTTGTTGGGGTTACCTGCTGGTTTTTCCCGCCTCTTTTTGTGCTCTCTATATGGCGGTGTTGTAGGCTAACCTGAGGGTTTTCTGATCTCCATGTGGCTTATTTGGGAGTGTTTAGATTATACCTGGGGTGGGGTTCCCGAAACCCTATGGGTCCTATATGGCGGGGTTTTAAAGGGTATATCAGGCATGTATAGTGGGAGCGTACAGGGGTTTGATTGTAAAATGGGGAAAACCTTGGAAAACCCCGTGATAGGGTTACCTTTTTTTTCTTGCTGGGGTTTATTTTAGAAGGGGGGCGAGGTGCGTGACCCAAAGGGGGAAAAGTGGGGGGGGGATATTGGGATTTAATTTTTATGTTGGAGGGGGGGATTGTTTTTGTGGGTTTGGGGGGGGATTTTTTGTATGTGGGTTGGGGGGGGATATTTTATTGGGTGGAAGGGGGGTAATTTGGGGTTTTTTTTTTGGGGGGGGGGAGGGGGGGGGAATTTTTTTGGGGGGGAAAGGTAGCTACTTAAACCATGTTTCTATGATATATGGACTGACATATGGGTTAGATACATATATTACTCTCTTGCTATTATTCTACACAATCGTTCTGTTTTGCACACTGTAAAAAAGTGGTTTAAAAAGGGCGGTTTTTGTCCAAGAGGGCCCGGGAATTTTTTTCATGGGACGTAGGGGGGGCCCCCCCCAAGATCAAACTCCCTGGGGGGCCCCCGACCCCCCAGTCTGACACTGCATGACACCGGGGGGGGGAAAAAAACCAAAAATTTTGGGACAATTTTTTTCTTTTTCCCCTTAGGGTGTTCCCCCAAATTTTTTGCCAGTGATTTTGACAATTTTTTGAATGTGTTGAGTTATTTTAAATTTTTTCTGGTTTTACAAGGGTGTCTACTGACTACTTTACATTGTATCAAAGTGTCACATCTTCAGTGTTGTCAGATGAAAAGATATAGTACAATATTTCCAAAAATGTGATCGCGGTGCCATCACAGAGCATTATTATGGGGTTACGTTTGTGTAACTGGCCATGAAGGAGCTAATAACATTTTTTCTTCCTTATATAATTTCTTGACATTGGTTTGTATCCCATTTTTTAACAGGATTTTCACAACTTGAGGTTTAGTGGTTTTGTTGCAATGTTGCAATAACCTGTTTGTTTTTTTCTTAAAAAAGGGCTAGAGTTTTCCATAGTTAAATAGCACATAAGAAATATTAAGGAGCATGAAATTGTACAGGATGTGTAAACCGAAATTTAAAAAACATCCAAAACGGGTTTTCCCCTGTGTACTCTGGTTACCCCCAAACTTCAACGACATACGAATAGATTGATCTAGATTTTAGATTGTGAGCCCTAATGGGGACAGGGAGCAATGTAAATAATGATCATCGATGTACAGCACTGTGGAATTAAACGCTGCTATATAAATGAATAAAACAGAATTTAATAAGTAAATAAACATTCTAAACTAAATTTGCCTCACTCGCCCTGAGGTTAGCCCTTGACTCTGTGCAGCCGTTGTAAAACGGGCGCGCAGAGTCAGTAAGCAGCTGCACATTCGCTGTGCAGCTACTGGTACAGGGAGGAGGCAGGACGGATCGTTACCATCCTGCCTTCTCCCCTGTATGTATCAGTGTCGTAGGGGGCGCACGGCTTTCACCGCGCCCCCCTGCGACGCTAGATCTCCTCGGCTGGCAATTCTGTCGGCCCAGGAAATTCCTGGGAGCTGCGTGACATGCCACTTACACCGTTCACCAGATCCAGAACCTGCCTTTATTTTATTATCATTAGCTGCAGGGGCTACTACCTGACTTTAGTGGCTATTTCCTGGCTATAGGGGCTGCTACCTAACTATGGTGGCTATTACCTGGCTATAGGGGCTACTACCTGACTATAGGGACTATTACCTGATTATAGGGGCTACAACCTGACTATAGGGACTATTATCTGATTATAGGGGCTACTACAGGGGCTAATACCTGACTATAGGGGCTAATACCTGACTATAGGGACTATTACCTTATTATAGGGGCTACAACCTGACTATAGGGACTATTATCTGATTATAGGGGCTACTACAGGGGCTATTACCTGACTATAGGGGCTACTACCTGACTATAGAGGCTATTACATGACCATAGGGGCTATTACAGGGGGTACTACCTGGCTACAGGGGCTACTACCTGGCTATAGGGCTCCTACAGGGGCTACTACCTGACTATAGGGGCTATTACAGGGGCTACTTACTGGCTACAGGGGCTTCTACATGGCTATATGGGGCTACTACATGGCTACAGGGTGCTACTACATGGTTACAGGGGCTACTTTCTGGCTACAGGGCTACTTTCTGGCTACAGGGTCTACTTTCTGGCCACAGGGGACATATTACCTGGCTACAGGGGGCTACTACATGGCTACAGGGGACATATTATCTGGCTACAGGAGCAACTATCTGGCTACAGGAGCTTCTACATGGCTACCAGGGACTACTGTCTGACTAAAGCGGCCATATTACATGGCTACTATATGAGGTGCTATAGATGAGGAGTTTGTATAGAGATAGGAATTGGTTGAGAAGTGCTGATAAAGTGAGGAGTCTAAGATGTTTGTTTTGTAAATTCTACAGTGAAGAGTTGTGCCTGTTATAAGTCGGCATGGCAGTCTGGGACAGATGGAGAAGAAAAAGAAGAATAGAAAGAGAACAACTCTTCAGAGTCATCTCCTGTAAGTCCCTGGATGTACCTTTACTGTAATCATTTATATGTCTGCTGAGCCTGTGTACAGCTGGTATCCACTGCTGTATGGTCACTATGTGCCGGTAATGTAGATTGTAGTATAATGGTTTGTATTCAGTAATGGTATTGTGTATTATTCAGTCACTATGTGGTGGCAATATGTGGTCATGGTGTAGTGGTATTATTCAGTCAGTATGTGCTAGTGACATGTGGTCACGGCATTGCAGTATTAGGTCACTATGTGGTGGTAATATGTGGTCATGTTGTGGTGGTATTCGGTCACTATGTGCTGGTGATATGTGGTCTTAATAGGACATTGTCACTATTAGCCTGGGATTCTGGTTTTGTGTAGCAATGTTATTTGGTAATTACCTAGGGGCTATTCCAGGGTCTACTGCCTGGCTGTAGGGGGCTATTACCTGACTATAGGGGCTATTACAGGGGCTACTATCTGGCTATAGGGGCTATTACCTGACTATAGGGGATATTACAGGGGCTACTACCTGGCTATAGGGGCTATTACCTAACTATAGGGGCTATTACAAGGGCTACTACCTGCCTATAGGGCTATTACCTGGTTATAGGGGTTACTACAGGGGCTACTATCTGACTGTAGGGGCTATTACAGGGGCTATTATCTGGCTATAGGGGGCTACTACCTGACTATAGGGGCTACTACCTGACTATTACCTGACTATAGATATATGTGCAGTTGAAACCAGAAGTGTACATATAAAAAGACACATATACATGTTTTTCTCACTATCTGACATGAAATTAGAATAAACCTTACCTGTTTTAGGTCAATTAGGATTACAAAAATTATTTATACTTGCCAAATGCCAGAATAGTGAGACAGATAGAATTTTTAAAGGCATTTTTATTACTTTCTGCAAAATCAAAAGTTTACATACACTAGGATTACTATGCCTTTAAGCAATTTAGGATAACCCATATGATGATGTCATGTCTTTGGAAACTTCTGATAACATAATGGGAAAGTCTAAAGAAATCAGCCAATATATCAGGAATAGAACTGTGGACTTGTAAAGAAGGGCAATTGTATATATTATATTATACTGTATTATATTATATGGGGAAATGTCTAGAGTGTTAGAAGATGTCCCTTACAGTATAGAAGGGGTTAACAGACTAGAGAGAGTGACAATTGGGACTGTTAGGGCCAGAAGCCAATCAGGAGAGCTGAAGGGGCCGGAATTGAAGGCCAGGCAGACAGTTATATGAGGGAGGTTGTCAGCCCCATAGTAGTTAGGAGTAAGTATGTTTGGTAAATATAGTTCCAGTTGAAGCAGCAAGTTAAGGGGACCCCTGTCTATCCAGGTGCCAATAGACAGGGCAGGCTGAGGCAGAAGAGAGCAGCCTGACTCACTGCTATACCTGAGATTGAGCAGGCACTGACAGAGAGAAAGAGAAAGTAGAGACCCAGGTGGATTGAACCCTAAAGAGAGTCAGACAACCCAGAATTACAGGTGGGCAGTTTAGGGGACTGCCAGAAGAGTCAAGGGACCCCTTGAGTGGACAGTGTGTCCTGTGTCGCCAGGCACAGCTGGGCTGGGACAGGGGTCAGCGCCAGTGCCAGCACCTTGTACAGCTGGACTGGGTCGGAACCGGAAGGGGGTTGATAGAGTCGCCAAGTGTCCAAAGAAAGAGGGTCTAAAATGTATTGAAGTGACATGTGCCTTGCATCATAACTATGTAACGTCCACAAGAAATATACCGTGAGTAAAGCCTGAAGTTCCCTGGAATACTTGTGTCGTCTGCTGTTATTGATGCTGGTGCACCACCCCATCACTACATGTCTAGTACTTCACCTATCTTCCGCAATAAGCACCATCTAGTAACCTGTCCATATTCTTACAGACTTTCACAAGTCTGGATCATCCTTGGGTGCAATGTTCATTTACCTGAAGGTGCCTCGTTCATCTGTACAAACAATTATATGCAAGTACAAACAAGATGGGAATGTCCAGCCATCTTACTGCTCAGGAAGGAGACCAGTTCTGTATCTCAGAGATGAATGTGATTTGGTCTGACATGTGCATATCAACCAAAGAACAAAAGCAAAAGACCTTGTGAAGATGCTGGTGGATACTGTATCAATATGGACTGAAAGGCCACTCTGCCAGGAAGAAACCATTACTCCAAAAGCAACATATAAAAGCCAGACTAATGTTTGTAAATGCACACAGGAACAAAGACATACAGTTTTGGAGACATGTCCTGTGGTCTGACAAAACTAAAATTGAACTGTTTGGACATAATGACCATCATTACGATTAGAAGAAAAAGGGAGAAGTTTTGCTACAGGACAGACTGGTGTACTTCATAAAATAGATGGCATCATCAGGAAAGAAGATTATGTGGCAATACTGAAGCAACATCTCAAGACATCAGCCAGGAAGTTAAAGTTTGGGCCGAAATGGGTCTTCCAAATTGACAATGACAATTGACCCAAAGCATACTGCCAAACTGGTTATAAAGTGGCTTAAGGATAACCAAGTCAATGTTTTGGTTTAACCATCACATAGCAATGATCTCAATCCTATTGAAAATTTATGAGCGAAGTTGAAAAGGCAGGTTGGAGCAAAGCGACCTACAGTTACACCAGTTCTGTCAGGAGGAATGGGACAAAATTCCTACCAACTATTGTGAGAAGCTTGTGGAAGGATATCCAAAACGTTTGACCCAAGTAATTTAGTTTAAGGGCAATGCTACCAAATACTAATGAAATGTATGTAAACTTTTGACTCTGCAGAAAGTAATAAAAATTCCTTAAATTCCCTCTCTCATTATTCTGGCATTTGTCAAATATAAATAATTTTGTTAATCCTAATTGACCTAAAATGGGTCAGGTTTATTCTGATTTCATGTCAGATAGTGAGAAAAACATGCATACGTGTCTTTTTATGTAGTGTATGTAAACTTCTGCTTTCAACTGTGTGTGTGTATATGTGTAATATATATATATATATATAATATATATATATATATATATATATATATATATATATTACACATATGATGTAGATTCTTTTTTTCTTAGCAACCTCTCTGTCTCCACGGACCTGAAAACACAACAATGCACTGCGATTCTATTCAAAAGATTAGAATAATTTATTATGGACTGACATGATTTTTTAAAGGGTATAGGCGTGATCATACAGAGAAGGTAGGCATATTACAATCCAATCAAAGATAAGTATATAGCATAAGATATAGGTTACAATCCAATCTGTGTCTTAATGTAAAGATACCATTTAATTATTAAAATCATGACACCTCCCATCTACCAAAAAAATAAAAATGAATACTCTGACATCTGTCTTAGTTACGCTAATCTAATAACCTTAAATAAGCAGCAGCTATGACCTGTTATTCAAATGCCACGGCCTTCTAGACGTATCTCTAGACCAAATATTATGATGTGAGCGGAACAGAACATGTCCTTGTATCCTAGTCAGAAATTCATACAGAATATTAGAACAAAGATTTAAGTTTGAAGAAGACAAGATGGATGCCATAAATTAAAATGCTAAAATTATCAAACTTATTTTCAATTCTGTTTCATTCCTCTCTCTGATAATTTTAAATCATTTTAATTCCAATACATAGTACCCCTGATGTTCATCAAGAAGGGCTGTTTTTTGTTGGTTACCCACAGCATTATCAATGTTAATATTCATGACATTTTGTCCTTTGGACCGTTTAGGCCCCTTTGAAACTTTTCTCATGAGTATACCGATACCTTTGATCAAGATCCAGATGATAGCAAATAATAAAAATTGGGTGGTGATGTGGGCTATTCCGCTGAACCACCCAGAGATGCCACTGAACCAATTCAGATGGTTAAGCCATGCGAACCACTGTCCTGCTGTACCTATATCATGTTCAGCTCGGAATTTATTCTTGAGTTCCAATATCTTGTGGGCGTGTAAGTCTACTCTCACTGAAAAATTTGAATCTACATAATTACAGCAGGCACGTCCGATAGTGGCGCAAACCCCGCCCCTTGAGGCGGTGAGAAAATCTAAGACTAAGATGTGTTGATTTAACACCTTGGCATGGAACTTGGTTTGGCTGTTAAGTATCTCAATGGCATCAAAAATCTCATCAGTGATGTTGTCAAAGAGTGACCCTAACTGTTCAATGATGTGTGCGTTGTGTAATCCTATTAAATTTCCTGTGATCGGTAATAACATTAAAGCGTAAAATACTGGATTGAGCTTGATCAAAGGTGTTCTGGATGACTCCGCCCTCTTTGCGATCGTATGTCTGGGAATTTGATCAATATTGATTTCATCGTGTGCGACGGACCATGTAGCCATTGTCAGTCTGGCAATAGTACATGAGCCGACCCCATTGTGTGGAAGAAACTTGTATGCATTAGAACCACATACATAATATATGTTATCCGGGAGAATGATGTGGTCACCTCCTAAATTCGTGAATAACCTGTATGCAATTTCGGATGCATACCACAGAAGGGGTTGGATTCTAGGGGATGGGCACCAATATATGTGAAAGAGTCCTTTGACTGGTCTTTTACAACTCAGGGTACTAGAGTTGATGTCACGTCCGTGCCATTTGGCCCTGGTTGCCGGCCACAGCCGTGGCGATTATAACTGCGGCCTTGCCGCCTTTGTGTGAACACTTCCCTGTAGCCTCGTACCTTGATTGATTTCTGGTCGACGCCTTGGCCACAAATCCTCCAGCACTCATAGGGGTTAATCAGCTCCCTGATTGACAGGTCCTTCCACCTATCCTAGCTCCTCTACTTCTACCCCTTTCTATATATAGCCGCTGCTTCCTCTTCTCTATACCTGCTATACTGCGTGCCTTTATAGTTAGCCTGTCATATTGTTGTTTCTCTGTGCTATTGATCTCTGCTTGTTTCTGGTTTCTCCCTTTGCCTCACGATTCTGTACCGCGCTGCCCGCCCCGTTATTGACTTGGACCGTCCGACTACGGGTTTTGGTTCTTTGTTTTTTGTCTTTTTCTGTGCCGTGCTCTGTAGCCTTAAGTCTTCTGG
>JAODAL010082720.1:0-11483 GCA_025379985.1 Phyllomedusa bahiana
AAGAGGGAGAGGGGAGGGGAGTGAGGAATCCAAGGGAAACGCTCAAAAAAATTTAAGGAACTAATTTAAAAATTTCCCAAAAGTGGATTTTAATACAGCCAAAACAGCCTCAGACACACTGCAGGGGAAACCTTTTTCTGCTAAAAAAGCAAAGTAATGTAAACAAAATCAAGGAGCTGAAAGAGAAAAAGATATGCAAAACGACCACTCAGGCCCCGACACGAGCGCATAACGGGTCCTGTTTACATGTTTTACCTAAAAAAAATCAAACAAAAACTTGTGAATTCTTTTATAAAAAAAGAGAAAAACCTATTCTACACAGCAAATTTAAAGCTTCTTTATTTTTTTCTTCATCCCCGAAAAAAACATAAACTAAAAAACTAAAAGCTAGTTTTTTCTGTATTTCAAAAGAAAAAAAAATTGCCCCCCCCCGGGTTTTCCTTAAAAGGGCCAAATTTATTTTGCCTGTCCCTCAGAAAAAGAAGTGGGTTCACGCAAACACGGCCCCCTTTTAGCTTTCCCGGGGCTGACTAAAGGGGGAAACTTTGAGGTAACCAAGGGGGTTGAGAAATGGGTGTAGCTCTCAGAGTTTTTTAAAATTTTTTTTAAACCCAAAATATTTAGAAAATAAATTAAAAAAGCCCCCCTTTTTTTGGGGGTTCCCAAAATCAAAATTTCATGGTGGCAAAACCCCCTTTAAAAGGGAAGGGGCCAGGAAATTTTTAAATAAGGTCCTTAAAACAAGAAACACCCCCCAAAAAAATAATAAATTTTTTTCCCCTCCCCTTTTTGACAGCGGGGATTTATTTTTGTTTTGGTCATAGGCGCATTTTTTCTTTTTCCCCCAAACAAAACGAGTTTTAGTTTAAATGCCAAAGAGCCCCAATTTTTTTCTTAAACTAACCACAGACCTTTTCTCCAGTCACTCACAGAATATCCAAAGGGGTTCATTGGAAAACTTCAAAGGGGCCCCGCTTCCCCCTTCTTTAGCAGGGGGGGCCTTGCGGGGAAATGCAAAGGGGGTTTTAAACTTTTATGATTTAAAGTTTTTACTTTGTGGTTTTTCCCTTGGGGGACTTTTTGGGCCCACTGCCTTTAGCATTAACAAGTTTCCCCCCTGTAGTTTTTTGGGGGATCTCCTTCCCCCCTTTCCCTTCCTAAAACGGGAAAAACCCCCCAAGGTGAGATTTTTGCCTGGTTCCCCAGATTGTGGTGATTTTTGGCCAGTCAAATTGTAATTTTTTTTTTCCATTTTCTTAAAAAGTCTCCTTTTGCAAAAACAATTTTCCCTTTCTTTTTGTGGGTTTTTTACCCCTTCCACTTTGGAAGGGCTAAAAATCTTGGGGCCATGACATCCTTTTGAAAGCCCCTTTCGCTTGCCCATGTTTTCAGGGGGTTTGAGTCTGCTGATTTTTTTGAGTCCGTGGACAGATTTACTTTTAAAAATTTGGGCTAAAATTTTAAAACTTTTTCCCAAATGCAGGTTTAAAGAGTTGATTTAGGAAAACAAACTGGTCTGTATGGCCAGAACTCTTAATGGTTGGTAGGGGAAAACAAAAACTTTATTTTCTCTCAAAAACAAAAAAACAAATAAATTTTATATTAAATTTTTTACAATGTTGGTTTTCCCGGGGTTTTAAATTTTGGGGTATTCTATCCCCTCAATGTTAAAATAAACCTACCCCTTAAAAAATTTTTGACTTTTTCGGGGCCACCCTGTATGAAAACGTCTTTTTTTCAAAAAACTTTTTTCTTGTTGGGCCCTTTTGCAATCAATCGATTGGGCCCCTTTTAAATTTTATAAAAAGTGCTCCCAAAAAAATTTAAAAGGGGGGTCTATTTGGGGGTTGCTATTGGGGCAACAAAAAAAAGTCCCTTTAAACCCAAAAACATTTTCCCTACATGTCCCCCTTCCCTGTCTTTTTTCATTGGGGGAAACTTAAAACAATCAAACAAGGGATCAAATAACATTTTCCCTTTCCCATAGAAAAAATTTGATAGATGAAAGGGTTTGATAGATTAAAGTGATAGATAAATTTGAAAAGGGAATTAAAAATAGATAGAAAAAGATAGGGGAAAATAGGGAAAGAGGGGTAGGTTAAATAGATATGAGAAAATTTAAAAGATAGAAGTAGATTTAGATTGATAGATAAAATAGATTTGATAGATAAGATATAGATAGATAATAAGTTTGAAAAATATGGGATAGATAGATAGATAGATAGATAGATAGATAAGAAAGACAAAAAATATGTAATTAAAAATTAAAAAAAAAAAAAATTTTTTTAAAAAAAAAAAAAAAGTGCCCATTTTTCCCGGGGGCTGTAACCAAAATTTTTGGGGGGAAAATACACAACAAAATTTTTAAAAGAATTTCAAAGATAAGTGTGGATGGAAAAAATTGGCACACAGAAAAGGGATTAAAGGGCCCAACCCCGCGAGGGCTTTACAACACCAAGAAAAGGGGGGAAAAGACATGAGGTGAGGGGCATACATTTATGTGGAGGGTGTAGTGACAGCAGTGGTTATTGTAGGTTATAGGCAAGCCTGAAGAAATGGGTTTTTCAGTGTGCTTTTGAAGCTGTGAAAGTGGAGGAGAGTCTGATGTGGTTGGGGGCAGTGAGTTCCAGAGTGTGGGTGAAGCACGGGAGAAGTCTTGACGGTTGTGTGAGGAGCTGATAAGAGGAGAGCAGAGGAGAAGGTCCTGTGAGGAGCGGAGATTGCGTGAGGGGAGATATTTGGAAATTAGGGCAGAGATGTATGGAGGGGAGAGGTTATGGAGAGCCTTGTAGGTCATAGTTAACAACTTGAAATTAATTCGCTGGGCAACGGGGAGCCAGTGAAGAGATTGACAGAGGGGAGAGGCAGAGGAGTATAATATACACAGGAGGCGAGGAGACACAAACCTCTGTAGAGTTGCTTAAGATGAAGCTTCTCAGTATTTGTGTATAAATATGGGCAGCTGTGGTTCTCTATAGAAGCTGATGAAATATATCTGTGCGTGTGATGCTACTGTTACTGTCTATTGTCATTTGAGCAGGACTGAAAATTTCAGAATAATGAGATGATCCTGTAGAAGACCAATGTCCTGCACCTGCAGAACATGCTGCATGTAATTGATATCTGCTTAATTTTTGCAGACAGCACATTACTGATGCTGGAAGTAGGAAACCATCATAATAATGTGACTGGGCTGTGTAGTTATGATAGATAGGTTTTTTGTGTGATGAGGAATGGTTCTGTGCTGTTTGTTCCTTTTCTACCATGATGAGATAAGTGGCTATAAATGTATCTGCATCTCATGCATCTTCCCCGAAAAGCAGAAAGGGGCAATAAGACGGAAGGGCACAGGGGTTCTTCCTCTTTTTGGAATTTTTAAGTCAGCGGAAAATTTAAAATTCTTATCTTCTTTCTGCTCTTTTTTTTTTACTTTTTTGGTTTTTCAAAAGTTTATGAAAACTCCTGATCATCTCCTTTGGGGGTCCCACCACAAAACTTACAACCCCAATGTTTTTAAATTTCTTCCTCTTTTCAGTTTTTTTTTGTTAAAGACAAACTTATTGAAAATCATTATTGTCCCCCAAAAACTCTTCATATTTTTAACGAATAATGGGGTGAAACCAATTTGAAAATTTTAATAACGTATAACTCAACTTTAAAATTTTTTTTGCGCCTTTAAAGCTTTCTGAAGTCCCCATCCTCACAAATGAATTCTTTATGACAGATATGTTGGGCCCCCCTTTTAAACCCCCCTTTTCCCCGGGAATTTCCTCTAACCCTGACAAGTACATTTTTTGGTTTTATTAAATTTGGTTGTCACCTTTTTGGTTGGTTTTGGGTTTTCCAATTTTGTTTTTTACCAACATTACAAACATCATTTCTGAACTTCTGTGGACCAAACAACATTTACCATTTCTTTCTGTGATCTTTTTTCCGCTAATTTTGAAAATTTTTCCTGTTCTGACCACCTTTTAATTTTCACCCTGGTTTTTTTCTTTTCCCCCCCCCCCTTTTTAAACGTTCCTTTTTTTTGTTTTAAACCCCCATAACCCAAAAATCATATTCTCATATGTCCCAAAAATTAAATTTCCACCAACCCAAAAAAGAAAAATTCCCCCCCCCTATTTTTAAAACCCTAAACCTTTTCACCCTTTTTGTTTTTCCCACCCAAAATGGGGTTTTCCAAATTCTAAAGGCCCAAGTTTTATGCTATGTTTTCCCAACAAGAAAAGGGAAAAATTTAAGTATCAGTAAAAATGCCCATCTCTGCTGTTACTGTTTTCACCCTCTATCAACCCCTTTAATTTTCATTTTTAAAGAATCACAATATAAAGGGTTTTCCCTTTGAAGGGTTTAAAAAAGGGGGCACCATGAAAAATTGATATGACCCAAAGCACAAACGCAGCTTGAAAGCCCCCATTCCCCTAAAAAATAAAATCCAAATAAAAATTTACGGGTTTTCTCCAGGGTGATATAAACTAAAGGGGGGGGGGGGGGGGGGGGGGGGGGGAAAACAAAAAAACACCCAGTGGCAGGAAAAAAACCCTTCAGTAAACTTATAAAGTTTATGTCTTTTGCAGTAAGTTAAGACCTTACTCTAAGACTTCATGTACAGTATAGCCATAGAAATAATAAAGTTGAACAATGCCCCCAAAACTTTGTTTTATGAAATTTTTGCGTCTCTTCCAGGAGCTTTACTTTAAACTATTTTTATTCATTTTAAAGTGCCATTAATCCCAGGGCGCTGTTCATTCAAGGGGGGGATCCATACTGTATATAGCACATGTTAAGCAATACAATGGTGACGATAAATGACTAACAACTGTTACAGAGAGAGAGAGGGGATCCTGCCCCTAAAGACTTACAATCTGCAAGGAAGGAATGTGATGGGGGCAGACTGGGGTGTAGTGGGGAGCAGGGTTTTTTTAGGTTATAGGCCCAGAAGAATTTTTCCCGTTGTGGGGGGAAATTTTTCCAGTTGCTTTTGAAGCTAGTGAAGGTGGAAGAGAGTCTGATGTGTTGTGGTAGTTTATTTGAAAATAAAGGGGAAAAATGGGAGAAACCCGGAAAATGGGTTTTTGAGGGGTAATGGGGGGGAGAAAAGAAGAAGGGCCTTTTTGGGGGAGCAGAGTTGTTTTTTTGGGTCTCCCCAAAAGAGTTACTTCTGAGGGTCCAACAGTGGAGGTGATTCTTGGAACCCACCAGTGGAGTTGATTCTTGGGATCTACCAGTGGAGTTAATTCTGGGGTCCACTAGTGCAGTTTATTCTTGGGCCCATTAGTAGAGTTAATTCTGGGGTCCACCAGTGGAGTTGATTCTTGGGCCCACTAGTAGAGTTAATTCTGGGGGCTACCCTACAGCTACAGTACATACTGCACATGACTCTTACACTCTGCCTCTCATTCCTTGCCTTTCTCCCTTACATGCCACGATTCCTGGGGCACACCAGGGTTTTTTCTTCCTGATCCCCTGTGGAACAGTTAGAGCCGTAACTTACACTATCAATAACATGCTAGCTTTACTCAGCAGGATGATACGATTACAGCTATGATTACAGCAATACCCAATTTGTGCATTCTTACAAAAAACACTTTTTATTCAAAAAGGAAATCACATTTTTGCATCACCGCAGTCTGAGAGCCACAACTTTTTTTTTTCTGTGTACGGAGCTGTGTAGGAGCTTTTTTTTTTGCAAGAAGAGTTGATATTTTTGTTGGTAGAATTTTTTTGGGGGACAAGGTTTTTTGATCGCTTTTAAAACCATTTTTGGAAGGCAGGGTGAAGAAAATACTGCAACCTATATTTTTTTATTTTTTTTTTTTTAAACGCACTCACATGCAATACCTGACAATAACGTTCCTTTTTTGGGGTAAATCAATTTTACTATATTTTACATTAAGGCATAAAAATCAATATTTTTTTTTATTTTTCTGGGCTTTTTTTGTGGGGGATGAATGATGTTAATTGTTCCATTTTTGGCTTTATTTGATTTTTGATCAATTTTCTCCTTTTTTATGTGCGGGGAAATTTAAATAAAAATCACAATTCTGTGACGTTGTATTACCCTTTTCACCGTAAAAAATTTTATTAAAGTTTTTATAAAGATGTATTTTTTGTATTTTCATTAAGCTCCTGGAACATCTTGTGTCTCAGATACCTAATGGTTCACTGACATCAATCTAAAACTCCTATGATACATAGCTTGCGTGGTGTTTCCAATTAAAGGAAACCAACTTAAGAAGGACGTTCCGCATTATTAAGCAGCCACAATTTTTCACCAATAATTGATAGATAAGGGATCTCTGCTGCTGAAAGTGTCCAATAGTGCAATGTCTCTGTATTTTTTCTAAAAAAATAATCAAACATGGACTGCCGAAATTTGTGCTGATCCGACACAGATGGGTTTTTGCAGATAAAAGCAATGAGGGAAAGTTTTTGACAGACAAATTTACGATTTGGAGAGCCTGCCCCAAAAACCATTACAGGCAGCAACAGGCTTTTTTAAACTGCGGGGTCTCTGCAGTTCAAAACTTCAAGGTGTAGGATCCTTCATTTTCTTTTCATTTCTATAAAACCCCTACTTGGGCCCCCCCAAAACAGTGCTCACGCGAAATGGTTTATGGGCCCCCACTCTTAAACTCATCACTGATTAAACCCATGCAAATGTGGACGGTTCAACCCTGGATAGAGTATAGGATGGTTGGTGGATGTGCAACATGTTCTAACAAGGCTGCAACATCAGCAAGAAGGTGGTGGAGTCATGTTTTGGGCCAGAATCATGGTGAGAGAGATGATCAGCTCCCTTAGCGTCCCTGAGTGTGTGAAAATAATCTCTGAAAAGTGTATTGAGCTTCTGACTGATTACCTTGTATGGTATAGAAAGAAGAACCACACTTTTTGTTGCAAAGTCATATTCATGCAGGAAAATGCTCCATCTGCTGTTGCCAAGAAGATTTCAAAGTCATTGGATGTAAAGCTATGTTCACACGGCTTATTTTGGGGTGCATTTCACTATGTATTGTGAGTGTACTGCGCTCTAATGCGAGCGAAATGTGCCCCAAACATTACGGTAATCCACAGTTCTCATAGAGAACTACGGATTACGCCTCCTCTCCCCGCGAATACAATATGATCGTCTTATAGGTGCAGGGAGATAATTGACATGTCATTTATTACGCGCCGCGAATAATGACAGTCTATGGGGCAGGCAGACTCCTCCCCTCCCCCCACGCCGCGGGAGTATGTGCCTATAAGCACGACTCCCAAACACTGGGCGTACTTGCGGGGCGTACTGTACGCCCTGCAGTTAAGCCGTGTGAACATAGCCTAATGGGCATAAAAGGAGAGAAACTCATGGTGCGGCCACCATGCCTCCTGGGACTTAATTCATTTGAGAAACATTGGAGTCTCCTCAAGCAGAAGCTCTTTGAGGGTAGGAGGCAGTTCACATCCAAATAGCAGCTCTTGGAGGATATTCTGACATTCAACAAAGAAGATGAAGCAGAAACTCTGAAAAAAACTAACAAGTTCAATGGATGAAAAAATGGTGAAGGTGATATTAAAGAAGGACTCCTATGTTACATAGAACTTGGACTGTTATAATGTTTTCTGCTGAAATAGCTTTTAATTTCAGTAAATGTGCTGAAAATTCCAAAAATAACCCCAAAAATTTTCAGTTTCTTTACAACCTTAAAAATATTTTGTAATTCTGTCATGAACAGTAATTTGGAACAGTGAATTTTGAGCCTTTTCTTTGAAAACAAAACTTATCATTGGAGGTTTGTCTAATAAAACCTGACTAGTACTCTAATGGTTGATGATTTCAACATTATTCTGACTGCCATTTGCAATCACCAATTAGGTCAATCAGAGAAAAATATCATTTGCATAATAATATGGAAGCTATAACGCTAGGAGGGCAAAAATATTTAATTGTATAAAGGCCAATTTCCCGTTCTTGAGAAGGTAGGACAATTAAATAACAGTAATGGGGAGCGGTCACTGGGGATTAGGAGAAGGCAGAGCTACTAAATAGGTTCTTCAACTCTGTATGTACAAAAGAGGAAAATGTAGCTGATGTGGGCAGGGTCAGTGCTGATGGGGGAGGCGCCAGTGTGAATGTAGGTGGTTCCAGTACTGTTAATACATCAACTGATGTAATAAATTTCCTGAGTGTAGAAATGGTTCAAGGCAAGTTGAACAAACTGAATGTGAATAAGGCTCCAGGCCCAGATAGCTTACACCCAAGAGTTTTTAAAGAGCTCAGCTCGGTTATCTTTTTGCCCTTGTACATGACATTTAGAGATTCTCTGGTGACTGGTATAGTGCCCAGAGACTGGCGCAAGGCAAAGGTGGCTCCTGTCTTCTAAAAAGAAGTTTAACATCTATTGTGCGAAAGCTGTTTAAGGGGCGCATGAGGGACTATATACAGCATTATTTGGCTGAATATAACATTATAAGTGATTGCCAGCATGGATTTACTAAGGACAGAAGTTGTCAGAGCAACTTGATCTGTTTTTATGAAGAGGTGAGTAGTAGTCTGGCCATTGGAGCGGCTGTGGATATTGTGTCAGGGGGTCCCGTGTGTCCTCCATGTCAGGGGCGGCTGTGAATATAGTTTTTTTAGACTTTGTAAACGTGATTAACATTGTCCATCATAAGTGTCTATTAAGCAAATTAAAGTCTATTGGTTGAAAATAACAGTGTTTTCCACAGTGGTGGTAAATGACTCCTACTCTGAGTGGTCCCTGGTTATGAGTTGTGACCCCAAGGCTCAGTGCTGGGTCCACTTTTATTCTATGTATTTATTAATGATATAGTGGAGTGGATTAATAGCGCGGGTTGTAGTTTTGCAGATGACACCAAGCTATGTAGTGTAGTGCAATCTATGGAAGATGTTAGTAAAGTGCCAACAGACCAGGACACATTGAGTGTTTGGGCATCCACTTTGCAAATGAGGTTCAATGTGGATAAATGTAAAGTTCTGCATCTGGGTACTAATAATCTGCAGGTATCAAATGTCTTAGGTGGTGAAAAACTGAGAATCGTTTCTTGAGAAGTATCTGGGGGACTTGAAGATCATAGACTATAGAACAGCACAATGTCAGTCAGCTGCCTCTATGACCAGCAGGATATTGACTTGCATTAAAAGAGACCTGGACTTGTGGGACAGGGATGTAATATTACTGCTGTATAAAGCATTGGTGCAGCCACATCTGGGATATACTGTTCAGTTCTGGTCTCCACTTTATAGAAAGGATGTAATGACACTGCAGAAAGTGCAAAGACGAGCAACCAAACTAATAAGGGGAATGGAGCATCTTAGTTATGAGAAAGGGTTATAAGAATTAAACTTATTTAATATTGAGAAAAGACAGCTCCAGGGAGGCATGATTAATTTATATACAGTTAGTATATAAATGGCCCCTACAAAAAGTATGGAGAAAAGCTATTTCATGTAAATCCACTTCAAAGGCAAAGGAACATTCCTGTCATCTAAAACTATGAATCTGTGGAATAGCTACCTGAGGAGCTGGACACAGCAGGAACAATTGAGGGTTTCAAGAAAGGATTAGATAACCACCTAAAACAAACAAACAAACAAACAAATATTAATACTCATGTAGCCATATAAAACTTCTAGATTCAGTCAGATTGCAACTTTGGGATCAGGAATTAAATATTCATTTAGGGCAGATTGGTTCTTGTCTTATGAGATCCAAGTCTTCATCAATCAGTATGAGAAACAAAGCTTAAAAAGTCCCTATCATCTCTTCATCCACATCTTTCCCCACCCTTGTTTGAACTTCTATCTCAATTTATATTGGGAAAAATATTGTTTAATAAGTTTCCAACTGGCCAATGACTTTAAACATCCGAGCGGTGGCAATATCTCTGCGTGGACATTCTGGAACCAATTGTAAAGCTTCAGAAGGGGAGAGCCAGCTTTCACCAATAGCGGGCTCTCCATAAAGAAGAAAGGGATGGTTTATTACCCTCTTTGCCTTTTCAGTCACTCAATAAGCACTGTATATGCAGACAGGCAAGGGGCCTTATGGCTTTCTGCCTCCCAGCCCAGTGGTCAGCTGACTGCCGGGCCTTTGTATAAAATGTGATAAACAGAACAGACTTTTTTATTTTAACTATTTTCTCTCAAATAATTAAACAAAGAAAACTAATGTCAAAATGACATAAAAATAAAATCTTACATATCCAGAAAAAAAGAAAAAATAGAATAACTGAGTGCGAGAAAGCGTTATATTTTTCAAACTTTTGTGGTCTATGGAAAAGAAAAATGAGGACAGGAAGGATGGAGGTGTCGCAGTCAGGAACTTGTTAAGGATTTGTTCATTGGAGAGGGTGAAAGCTTGCATCAGACCTTTCATCATTTGTGATTGAAAGGTCTGATAATAGCTGGTCAGGTCGGGACTCTTTTTTTGTGTTTTTTTTTGCACAAGACAACAAATTTACGAAGGCATGCAAATGCCTTATGAGCACTAAATCATTACCAGGGAGGTATCTGGAGGAATGCTGAGGTTAAAATATTATTTAGGAGATTCGGAAATAAATTTAAAATTGTCCGGGTCTTTTGGAAGAATAATGGAAGACATTCTCCAAAGAGTGTATGTGGAGTAACTCTCTATAGTGAGAGGGGGAGTTGTAGAGAACCATGATCAGACCATGCATTGAGCTCCATTTTTATGGACTGAACTTGAGGCAAAAGACTTTTTTTCTACCCAAAACGTTGATAAAAGATTGAGTCTTCCTCAAAGCAGAATAATATGAAAGTGTAGCTCAGATGCATGTTAATATGTCCATATGTTGTGAAGTTCCTCATCCTCTACAATATTGGCTATTGGCTGATGCGAATTTTTATTGTGACTTGTCCACCTGTCTGTCCACCATGGCATAAAAGTTCTTGCATACAATCAAATTACCAACAGAGTGCTCTTGCCGAAGATATTTTTTTAGCCCTGGATGGGGGCATAAAGAGCCACAATCATAAATGGAAGCGCTGATTACACATAGTAGAATAACTGAGCGACCATTGGTATCGGGAACTAGATTAGTACATATAAACAACATTGCATGTTTAAAGATCGACACCCCTACTTTCTTAGAAGTGACGTTAGAATGATAAAGATATGGAAATGTTCTAGGATTCAATGTATTTATACCTTTTTTAATCCGTTAACGACATTTGACATACCCATACGTCATGGTCGGGAAGGGGTTCCCGCAAATTGACGTATTGGTACGTCATGGAGATCTTGCGAGATTACAAGCAGAGCTTGCAAAATTGTGGCATGGGCCCAATGATATATTACTGCTGGCATCATGCTGCATCACCGGCTGCCAGAGTGAGCTCCGGCCATGGGTGATAAACCCTTAATTATCGTGATCTATCATGATGAAGTGAGCTCCTCCTTCCTGTGATCGACGCAGCAAAGGTGCTCGCTATTTAATTGGGCTCCTACCTGACA
>JAODAL010082721.1:0-11483 GCA_025379985.1 Phyllomedusa bahiana
AGGACAATTTCCGAGAGCAAAAGTGTGGAGTCCAATGACCAGGGGGTGAGGCCAGGGAACAGGGACACAGATCATTGCACTGGACCCCAATTTTTAAAAAGGGGGCCATGAATAAAGTCTAGGAGTCTGGCATAGGCGCACCCAAATTATAAAACTCATCCGGAAGCCCCACCCCCCCGGCACCTTGGGGGGGAAAAAGGGGTCCTTACGAATTTGCGGGCGGGGAAGTCCAAAAAATTCATAAAGCATCTTTGGAGTCTGATCCGGGTATGCGCGGGGATAAGATTGGGAGAGTTTGGAACGGGTAGAAATTTTGGGGGGGATACATCTTCAAAGGTTCCCCAAACCACGAAACCCTTCGATTCCCAAATTTCCCCACAGGGCGCACTTTGAAAGTAAAAGGGAACAAAAGGGGCCTAAAAAAGTTGGGTTTGGGGTCACGGGTACGCGTACCCAAGTATGAAATCCCCTATTTGGCCGGAAAAGGGGAAAACCATCCCTAAAGAGTCCAAGCTTTGGGGAAATCAAGGGAGACATTCAGCGTTTGGGATTTAGAGAGTTAATCTTTATTAACCACGACTAAAACGAGCCAGCTCAAAAAAGGGAAGTGAATGCTGCTCACAGAGTTTAAACAAAATCATCCAAGCAGAACATTAAAGTTCGGGGCCCACCTATGCAAATTCCCTTGAATCCGGGTTGGTCTAATTGAGTCCCAATGCTCCACACTAAAACATATTAAGGAAGAGCGGGCACCCCGTCTCGTACTGTTCTTGTGACAAAGGACCAGAAGAACCTTTTCACCCAACCCTGGCCGGGGACCGTATAGAAAAAATCGGCCGTGAGATCGGACCAACCCCCCTTGCTGCAAAGTTGAGGTCAGAGAACCCCAAAGATCCTGTCAAAAACTTTTTCTTGCTAAGAAAGGACCTCAGGGGATTGCCACGATCGCGTGATGGATTATTCCAAGGGCCTTTAAGAGTATTGTCCCTGGCCCCCCCTCCCGGGGACAAAACCCCGGTCAGGGTGGGCCAGGGAAGGTAAGCCTTGGTTTTAGCACCGTGCACCCAGGGGGGTTTTTAAACTCGGATGAAAAAAAATAATTGGCTCTCCAGCTTTGCAAGCAGGTATCCACTTTTAATTTCTAAACCGGGATTTTTTCCCTTTGGGGGGTTTTTAACACCTGCCCAGGGGGAGTCAAAAAAGTCTTGGACCCCCAAGCCTGGGCCAAAAACATTTTGTGAAAACAAGGTTTTAAGAGCCTGTTTATGAAGTAACTCCAGGAGGAGACCTTCTGGAGGGCAAACCCCAATACCCAAAAAACGATCTTTTTAAGTGGGGCTGCCGTGCTTATAAAACACCCGAACACGCATTTCAAGGCCCCCATTGCACTATAGGACGTAATTCTCACATGGTCAGAGATAAAGCCAATGGGCCCCCGCAAAACAGCCAAAAACAATCTATAACAGGGTTTCATTAAACCCCAAAGTTCTAGCCGGGATCGGCAGGGGGGGAGACGGAGCTCAAAAGTTTTGGGGCAGATGGGCCAAGGAACTTTTTCCAATAGGGGTAGTTCTCAACCAGGGAGAGAGTGGTTGCAAAAGGATAAATCAATCCACTGTAGGTGTTTTTGGGGTGAGAAAAAAACAAAAAACCTTGATAGGATCGAAAAATTGAAACCTCTAGGGCCTTTTTTACCTTCTTGAGGGCCAAAAGGCAATTGAGATGGGCCTGAGAGTTATTAGGGAGGGGTAAAGGGGTAAGGTTGAAACCCCAAATAAGAGTGTTTTGGGAAATGAAATGCAGGGCGTCCAGAACTCTAGAAAAGGGGGACCTGCTTTGGTTCGGGGCAAACTAAAAAGGGGGGAAAAAATGACCCTGAATGGAAGGGTGAGTATGAATACGGCCTTTTTATCAATCACACACCCCACCACCGTGTGGGGTAGAGATTTGTGAAAGGCTATCGCAACCCCTACTTTTTCGAGCCGGAGAAGTTTTCACAGTACCAGTGGGGAAATACCGTTTTCTAAGAAGGGGATGAGTCTGCCTTGAAATGGGTTCCGCAAATACAGAAAACTAAAATTTCTTTGCGGGAAGTGATACTACTTTTAGACCGGGTTTGAAGGGGGGAATTTTAGGCCCTTGGCATTAAAAGGGGGCCACACCAAGGTCTCCCATCAAAACCCCAGAAATGAGAGTAAAGACGGGACCGAGACCCACACAACACAAAAAAGGGAAAAAAAAAAAAAAAAAAAAGGGGGGAGGGGGTGGGGAAGGGCAAAAGATGAAGGGAACTCTAAAGCAAAGGGAAAAAACACCCTCGGAGTAACTAAACAAAGAAAAGCCTAGCAAACCCGGGAGTAAAATTCCCCAAACATAAAGAAAAAGAAAGAAAAAAGAAAAAGAGGCAAGGAAAAAAAAAGGAGGGGGGGGCCGGGAAGCCCCCCCAAACCCACTTTGGTTAGCGCAGAAGACTGGCAGGGGCTTTTGCTGGCACCCGATACAAAAAATTCAAGGGGGAAAAATACATCAAATTTTCCCGGGCCCAAATAAAGAGAAAGACTAAAGAAAAACACAAAAAAGGAAGACAAAAGCTGGGAAAAGGGACAGCCTGGGGGGATGAGGGAAAAAGGAAGAAACCGCCCTAAGGGCTAAAGTCAACACTTTAAGGGGGGGCAGGATGGGGGGGCAAATTGAGTTTGTAAAACGGGAGGGTTTTGGGGTTTTAGAGGGTTTTTTTCCCCCTCGCCTTCTAGGCGGAAAAACCCCGAAACCCCTGACGTTGGGCCTTTTTGGGGATAGCACCACAAAAGGATTTTCCTGACAAGGGTGGAGAAATGGGGGGCCCAAACCCCCGAAAGGGGTAATGATCCGGCATTTGGGCAGGACACGGAAAAAGGGCCGGAAGATCCTCTGGAGACCGCGGGGAGTGGGTCCCAAACCCCCTTAGGCGAACAATGAGGGAGAAGGGAAAAACCCCCAAACTATACTGAATGTTCTTTTCCTTGATGATTTTAAGGGGGTTTAAGCGGGGGCCTTGGGGCCCAAAGGGGTATGAAGAACGGGTTCTGGAAAGCTGTAGGGGATGTCCATGGTGGGAAAACAGGAGGGCCTCCCGGACCCGGCCCATAACTCCCCCCCTTAAAGGCCCCAAAAGGGGAAGTGAATCCCGGAAAAATCACATCCCCCGGGGGGTGGTAAAAGAGTCAAAACAAGCCGGGCCCCAAAGCTTTTTGGGGGTACTCTGCCCAAAATTTCAAAATTTTAAAGTATCCCAGGGGCCAAATCCAAAATTTAATTTTTGGAAAAATGGAAAGAGGTAGGGGTATAAGTCTGCAGCTTCACGTTTCTGGGAGCCTTTGGGATTCGAATTTTTTGTTTCCCCGGCCTCTGTTTAAAAATTTACCCGCAAATGTTGTTGTAAAAGGAATAACTGAGTGGATTGGGGGTTGGACTGTAGATTGCGGGGTTTGAAGGGAGGATGCAGACTTTTTTCCAGGGGCCGTTAAGGAATCCACCTTGGTAAGAGAGTGACGAGAAATCAAAGGGAGACTGGCCGCTTTTTTTCCCCACTTTTCCCCCAAATCGAGAGGGGTCTACTGAGTTTTCCTGGCAGTGGGGTGATTTTTAAAATCATAGTTTGGATTTTCCGAAAAGGGTGAAAATTTTGACCCCGAAGAAGCGGTGGGGCAGTTTTGTGGCAGAGGGGGGCCCGCAGGGGGGGTTTGCTACCGGAGGCATCGGTGAGTTAATCATGCACAGAGGACGAGGGAAAGGCGGAAACCCCAAGGAACTATTACAAAATCAAGCCCGAAACATGTGGGGAGTTTTAATATTACTGGAGCATTCCGAGGAGTCGGAGAAGAGGTGAGAGCCCCCCTTGGTCCGGAAGTGGGCCCCATGAAGGGGGGACCAGGCCCCCGGGGGCCCAGGGGCTCAACCCCAGGATGAGCCGGTCGCCCCAAGCGGGGAGATGCAGAAAGGTCCCCGGTTTGGGGACATAGCCCCCGTCCCGGGGGTTCCCCGGAGGAGGGTGACCCGATAGGCCCCAAAAGGCCAAAAGGGGAAATCTTTGAACGGGGCCTAAGGGAAGTCCAAAGCGCCCCCCCCCAGGGTGGGGGATGGCCCAAAACTTTCCCGTGGGGGGGGGAAGGGGCCAAAAGGGGGCCCCTTTCGAACCACCCTCCCAAGGGGAGGGCCCAGGGGGGGGCCCGGGAAATTCCAAAATGGTGGCCTCCCGGGGGGGTTCTGTGTGGCCGGGGCTTTGGGGCCCCCCATTTACAGTGCCGGCAAGTCAATAGGCCAAGGAATTTTGGGAGAAACCCTGGGGGGCTCTTAGGCCCGCTGATCAAGCCTTTACAGGCGCAGATGGTCCCCTTGTGGGGCCAAGATGGGGAATAAAGGGGGGAAAAAGGATTTGAGAGATTTTGGGGGGCCAGCCGTAGCCCCCCCCCACCCGGGACCTCCAAACTCTCATCAGAGAAAGGCCGGGGTCAAACTTCCCCCTCCGGGGGCCATCTTGGAATGGGGGGGTCTAGCGGGGCGCAAAAACCCGTCCCCTGTCCCAGGAAAATTTTTCCCACGCCGTTGGGGTGATAGCCGGGAAAAACGGCGAGGGTCAGATGGCCCGCAGTACCGGGTGAATTTTTTGGAAAACTAAAAAAACCCCCCGGGGGCAGGGGCCCCTGGTCGGGGTTCGCTGGGGCTTCCGGGGGGCATCCCCCCGCAGCCCCTTCCGTCCGGGGGTGCATCGTGCTGGGTAGAGGTTGCAGGGCCCGCCTGGGGCCTCCGCATAGCCGAGGAGGGTGGGGTGGTGGGGACGGGGGCAGTTGGGCCCAAATGGGGCGTTTCCCGCGGGTGGGTCCGGGTAGCTGGGCTCCGGCCTTCCCCTCCGAAAACCCCTGGGATTAAAACCCGGAGAGGGCCCAAGGGCCGGGTGGGTGGGGCAAGCGTCCTCCTGGGGTGACAGCAGGGGAGGTGCCAACCGGGGTTTCCCCACTCCCCCTTTTCCCCGGGGGCCCGGGTCGGGGAACCCGGGGGGGTCCGGGTGTAAATTCCCCGGGTGCTTCGAGAAAGGGTGGTATCAGCCACGAGGGTTTAGGCGGCCCCTCTTGCAGGGGCCCCCTGGCCCGCATAAGGGGGCCAAAGTAGCGGAAGTCCCCTGACTGGGCTAATAATAAAAATCATTATTTTTTTATAGGGTCCCCCAAAAAATTCCGCAGCACTTTACCCAAAGTAAAGGGTATAATTACAGAAAAAAGGGTCAATTACCCCAAAATGGGAAAACTAAATTACAATGAAACAAAAAGGTTTTGGGGGGCCCTGCCGGAAAAGCTTCCCAAACTATTTAGGGGGGCCCCGGGGGGGACAAAGGGGGAGAAAGGGGGAATTTACAAAGGGTCCACCTTTGGGTTTTATAAAAAATTTGGGGGGTTTACAAAAAAATTGGGGGAACCTGCCACCCCCGACAGTTAAACCCCCCCCCTATAACAGATAAATGCCCCATGAAAAGGGGGCCCTTTTTGTAGGGGGTGACAGAAATGTGTGGTGATAGAAAGGGTTTTGGGTTTTGGACACTCTTAAAAAAGCGAGGGTGAAGGGATTTTGCCTGAAGGTAAAGTGATAGCAGTTCCCCGAGAACGGGGCGCACGTGCAAAATTTTTGAAGACGGGCATGGGAGCTTCGGCGGGTTGTGGTCCTAGTTTGGGGGAAAGTCCGCAGCTGACGAAAAGAGGGGGGTGGGTGGAAAACCAGAGATGAGGGAGGGGATGTAGGGGGGTGCAAACGCTGTGGGAGAGCTTTTTGGATAAAGTAATTTGTTTAGCCCGTATTCTGTTTCTGGGTGGGCCAAACCCCCGGGAGTGACTGGCACATGGTAAAACATTAAATAAAATTTGGGTTGGGGAGAAAGACCCCCTGGCGCTTTCATTCAGGGGCCGTTGGGGAGGGGAAGTTTTTCAGAGTTTGGGGGACCGATAAGGGAGGGAGGTTAAAAGTAGCAAAAAATTGGGGTTTTTAGTTGTTTCGAAAATGAGAAAAAAGGACGGATTATGGGGGATTTCTTGAGGTGCAGGTGGGCCAAAAGCCGGGGAAGGGGTTGGATAAAGGGGTGAACGACAGAAACAATTTTAAAAATAAAAAACCCAAAAACATTGGGGGATTCTGCCTAGGGTTTTTTAAAGTGGTTCCCCAACTGAGAGAGAAAAAGCAGTTTGGGTGGGGTTTGTAGTGGGGGGAAAACCCAAAAAGTTTAGTTTTAGGAGTTTTTGTTTGAGATTTGAGGGGAAGGGCATGATGTCAGAGGCCCGCGGGCAGACAGCACTGGTTTTTTGTAAACAGGGCAGGGTGAGGTCTCAGAAGAGGTGTATAATTGGGTGTCACGCCATGAATGGGAATGGAAGCCGAAACTGCTGATGGGTTTGGGGCAATGGGGGGGTACAGAAAGAGAAAAGAGTGGAACCCCAAAAACTGCCACCCCTGAGGGGCCCCAACAGCAAGAGGGGGAGGGGAAAAAAAAGTAGAAAACCTTAAAAAAAAACCTGAAAAAGCGGGCAGAGAGGTAGGGAAAGAACCAAGAAGGGAAACGGGGGTCCTGGGTCGCCAATTGGGACCGAGGGATGCTGGAAAGGGGAAAAAGGTGATCAACAATGTCCAAATGGGTTCAGATGGGGAAAACCCGCCCGAATCGAAAAACGAGTTTTTTACCCGGGGGATTTAGCATTGTGGAATCGTTTTTAAAGCCATTTAAATAACAGTTTTCCCGTGAGTGTAAAAGGGGCGGAAACCCCATGGGAGAGGTCCGGGGAAGAGGGGTTTACGGAGAGATAGCGGATTAACAGGGGGTTTTAAACCCAAAATTCCCCGGAGGTTTTTTAGATAAGGGGAGGGTTAAAAACTGGGGGGGTTTAAATTTGCAGCGCCCATGGGTCCAGAAAGGGCCTTTTTTGAAAGGGGGTGATTTGTTAGCCTGGGTTTTAAAGGGAGGATGGGAAAACCCAGTGGGAGAGAGAGGTTGAAAATTGCAGTAAGGTGAGAAGGGATGCTGGGGAAATAGAACCCGGAAAGGGTGGGAGGGGGGAAAAAGGTCACTAAGAAAGGGGGTGGGCGATCAGACAGGGGGAAATCTGGACCACTTTTTCTTCCCGGGCTTGGGGCTCAAACCTGGGGAGCAGACTGAGGATGTGCCCCGGGGAGGGACAGTAAAGGGTTTTTCTTAGGTTTTTAAATGAGATGTTATGCTGGGGTACTGTCAATTTTTTTCCTTTTAAGTAGTGGGCCAGGTCTTCAACCCCAGAGGTCCCGTGACCCCTGGCCTGAGCCCTTTGGGGCCCGAGGAGGGAGGGGGAAGTTGTCGAACAGGCTTTTTGGGGGTTTGTTGTGGGGAAAAGTGGAGAAAGATGGGGGTGACAAAAAATTTTGTTTGGCGCAGGGAAGGGCAGGGGTGCTAAATCCTGGACAAAATTTAAAAGTGGGAAAAGTCTGCAGGTCGCTTTTTCTTCTCCACAGAAAGCTCCGCACACCGGGAAAACACTTGGGAGAGGCCGGACCTGAGGATGCCATGGGGTGTGGGGGTGCTGGGCTCTTGTTTGGTTTCGGTGTGGGGGAGTGGGCCAATTGGTCTAGGGGGGATGAAGCGTTTCCCTTGTAACATTAAAAAGCCAGGGGCAGGGGGAAAGGGGGGTTTGGGGGGGAGGGGTTTTGGGGGATGAGGACTGAAGGGTGGGGGGGGTTTTTTGAGTTCCTTAAATTTTTTTGGACGTTTATTTCCCGAAAAGGGTACGGGGCAGGTGTGTCCAGAGAGGGGTGCAAAAAAATTTGATAGAAAAGAGATGAGGTTATGAAACGGAGAGAGCCCTAAGGAGAATTAGTGAGGGGTTTGAAATTTTAAGAAAGAAAGACCGGGAAAAACCAGAAAGAAGTTTATTTTCCCCTCCTTGGGGGGTGGGAAAAGTCTGTAAAGCTGCGAGAAGCCCAAAAAGAAGGGTCAGTGAAAGGAACTGGAAGGCCGAAGGGAAAAACCATGGGGTCCCTCAATGGGGAAAGTTGAAATCCCCATGATTTAGAGTGGGGATTTCAGTTTGAGAGGAAATAAGGGACCAGGGGAAACAAAATGATTTCCCGAAACTGGCGGGGGGAAGGGTGGGGGGGTTGTACCAACCCGCCGAGAGAGAAAAAGGGCCGGGAAGATGCTGAGGATGTTGGGCCCAAAAGGGAAAAGGGGAAAATGAGGGAGGGACCCCGGGGGAATGACCTAGTAAGTGCGTGGGGGGAGAAAGGGAAATATCCAACTCCCCACCCGCCTGTTCTTTAGGGCGGGGGGTGGGTGGGGGGTGTACCCCCCCAAGGTTAGAGGGGGCAAGGGAAGCAGTGTCGATTTCTAGGAGCCTGTTTCGTGAGCAAGGGGGGTTTAGGGGGGTGAGAAAAAAACAGCCCGAACAGCATGAGTTTGTTTTCCCAAAAGATCGGGGCGTTTCCACAAGGGACCTTTTAAAAGGGGGGCAGAAAAAAAATTACCCGTGAAAGCAAAAGGAAAGGGTTTGAGGGTTTTTATGGGGAAAGGGAGAGGGGAAAGGATGGGGGAAACAGTAAAGGGAAAGGGGGGCCCGGGGGGGGGGGAAAATGCTCCCCGCATGGGGAACAGGAAATGAAAAGGGGACAGCAGATGGTTAAAATGATGTTTATGAGCGGCGCTTGTGTGGCAACCCTCAAACCCGTGTTTTTGTGGTGGGTTTAAAAAGGGGGAAAGTGTGTGGGATGTAAACATGGGGGGGGGGGTAAGAGGGGCTGATGTGGAAAAGAAAATTTTCCAGGGGGGAGAGCTGGATGGTAAAGTAGGGAGGGAGGGTGGCCAAAGTAATAGGGTGGTGAAAAGAGGGGGTGGGGGGAAAAAATTTAGGTAAATCCACAAAAAAGGCCCTCCTCCCTGGCCCCCTTATGCCCCCCTGTCCCCTTTTTTGTCCCTAATTTTTCCCCAAAACCCCCTTACAATTTTAGCAATTTTAAAAACAGCACAATAAAGAATTTACGATTGACCCGACCGGCAGATTGACCTCCGCTCACAAAGTTATGGAGGTTTCGCTTTCTCAAATTTAAATAAAACTGGGAAACTCAGCCCGGGGTAAATGGGTGAAATTTCAAATGGCCCTTCACAAAAAAACAGACTTTAATGTAAGGGTTGGGGGACAAATGGGGGGATAAATAAAAACAAGGGGGAAAATTTTAAAGGGTTAAGGGAGGGAAGCTATCCCCTTTTAAACAAAAACCAAATTTAAAAATAACCCAAAACAAAACAACAGATAATTGGGAGAGGGGGGCTGAGGGGTGAAATTCCCCACAACGTACCATTCAAATATACAAAAATAACATACAGGGGAAAGAAGAAAGTCCTTTTTTCCCCTTTTTGGAAAATTTTTTTCCATATTAAGCAAGAAAAGGCCGGAAAAAAAGAGGCAATGGGGCGGGAGCTCGCAAAGTTGTGCCCTTTAAAACCCTTCCATGTCCCAAAAAACCACGCCCCCCCCCCTAAAATCCGTTTTTTATGGATTTTGGCACTAATAAATTTATCTCCAAAATTTGTAAAAAAACGTATTTTTGCGGCATAATACATAACAAAACTATTTTAGCGCCAAAATACATTAAAAAAACCCAGATTTTTTTGCAAGAAAATGGGATTTAAATTTTTTGGGGACCAAAAACCCCAAAAGCCCAAGGGAAAATTTTTTAAAAAGCGCCAAAATCCCTTTAAAAAAATTTTGGTTTAAAATCCATTAAAAAAGTATTTTAAAGCGCCAAAAAACCCGTTAAAAAAAAAAAAAAAAAAAAATTAAAGGGAGGGAAAATCCTTAAAAAAAAAAATATTTTTTAAAAAACAAAAGCAAATAAACTTTTGTAGAAACCCCAAAACCCTTAAAAAAAAATATTTCCCCGCCAAAAAAACCATAAAAAATTTAAATTTTGCGCCAAAAAAAATTTAAAAAATTTTTTTTTAAACAACAAAAAACCCAGATAACTTTAAAAACGACCAAAAACCGTAAAAAAAAAAAAATTTTTTCCTTTTCCAAAAAAACCATTTAAAAAAAAAATTTTTCGGCCAAAAATCCGTAATAAATTTTATTTTTTGCACCAAAAACCTTAACAAAAAAACATAGTTTTGCGCCAGGAACCGTGAAAAAATAATTTTAGCCCCAAAATCCGTAAAAAAAGTATTTTTTTTAAACCCCGAAGCCCCAAAAGGGGAAGTTATTAGCGAAAAAATCTTTGAATTGGGGGCTAAAATCGGTTTGCGACAAAAGCATGATCCCCTCTATTATGAAAAAGGAAAACATAAACACTTTATGCAGAGTTGATAAGGGATAACCTGGGGCTAACACCCCCCCTATAGGGGGGGACTTTTTAACCTCCAGGGTTATTTTTCCCCTTGAAAAAAAAGGCAAAAAACTCCCGGGTCTTTACATAAACTTCAATAGTAAATTTTTCTGCCCGCCTCGAGGTTTTTTTTGCCCAAAATTTTGCAAAAAAAATAAACCCGGGTAAAAAAAAATTTGCGGAAAAAAAAAAAAGGGTTTTAATGGAGAAAAGCAAGATATTTTTTTCTATAAAATAAAATCCAAGGGAAACTGTTTTCAGTCATTTTTTTTTAAACTTTTTAAAAACAAAAAAAAGCTGGGAAAAACCCAACCATTTTTTTTGGGGCATGGAGACATAGCCCCCAAATAAAAAAAAAATTTAAAAATTTAAAATTTTCATTTATCTTTGTGTGCTGAACCCCTGTTGAGGGACAAAAAAAAAATTCCCCAAACCCAAAAAAAATTGGGGTTTTTTTTTGGGCATCTCATGTCCCCCAAAAAATAGAAAAAAGTGATCAAAAAATTGCCCTATATTGGGAAACTGGTACCAAAAAAAAATACCCCTTTCCCGCCTTCAAAAAAAATGCCACCTCCTCAAGTTCGTAGTAAAAAGTACAAAAAAATTTTTAGTCGCCCGAAAAAAGGTGCTGCGGCCAAAATGAGGAAAAAAAAAAATGTTTTGGATTTTTGTTGACGGGAAAAAAATATAACCCGAAAACACTTTTTTGGGATTTTCCAGAATTTAAATAAACCCCGTAGAATACAGATAACAAAATATTTATACCGAAGATAGAACGCCATAAAAAAAAAAACTCCTTTGCAGTTTTTCCCCTGTATTTTTAAAACAAATGAATGCACCATTAGAAAAATAAAATATTGTCCCCAAAAAAAAAAGCCCTCATTTTTTTGCTTCTGAAAGGGGGCGTTTCACACAGCCAAAAAGCAGTGGGGGGAAAAGGGTTTAAAAACAGGCATTTTGAGCGAGTGGGAAAAGGTCTTGCGAGTGTTTTTCCCTTTTAAAATGTTTTTTTTTTTTTTTTAAATGGGAACCCTTAGATTAGAGGGCTTTAATTTTTGGGGAATTTTAGAGGGGAAATATTGTAATTTCTTATTAAATTTTAAATTTTTCATAAATCTTTT
>JAODAL010082722.1:0-11483 GCA_025379985.1 Phyllomedusa bahiana
CTGCCACCAAAGGTCTCCTTTACACCTACCACCAAAAAGGGGCTCTCCTATTACACCCTGCCACCAAATATGGCTTCCACTACAACCTGCCCCCAAAAATTGGCTCTCCATTACCCCCCTGCCCCCAAAATATGGCTCTCCCAATACACTCTGCCCCAAATATGGTCTCCTATACACCCTGCCCCCAAATATGGCTCTCCTTTACACCCTGCCCACCAGAAAGGTCCCTACTCACCCCCTCCCAAATAGGCCCCACACACCCTGCCCCAATTTTTCTCTCCTACTACCCCCTGCCACAAAAAAGGCTCTCCATTACACCCGCCCCCAATATGGCCTCTTACTACCCCTGCCCCCAAAAAAGGCTCTCCTTTACACCCTGCCCCCAAAAAATAGGGGGTTTTTCCCTATTTCCCTGCCACCAAAATGCTCTCCACACACCCTGCCCCCAAATAGGGCCCCTCCTATTACACCCCCCACCAAAAATGGCTTTTTTAACTAACCCTGCCCCCCCAAAAATACGGCTCTCCTATTCCCCACCCTGCCCCCAAATTGGGTTTTCCCTATTACACCCCTTGCCCCCAAACAGGGGTTTCTCCTACTACACCCCCCCCCAAAAATATGGCTCTCCTTTTAACACCCTGCCACCAAATTGGCTCTCGTATTACACCCGCCAACCAAATATGGCTCTCCTAAACCGCCCCCATATGGCTCTCCTTTTACACCCCCAACCAAAAATGGCCCTATTACACCCTGCCCCCCAGATATGGCCTCCTACTACACCCTGCCCCCAAATACGGCTCTCCTATTACACCCTGCCCCCAAAAATGGCTCTCCTTTAACTTCCCAAATAGGCTCTCCTACTACACCCGCCCCAAATTTGGGCTCCCCTATTACCCCTGCCCCAGATAGGCCTCACTACACCCGCCCCCAAATATGGCTCTTTCTATACCCCGCACCAGTATGCCTCAACTACACCCTGCCCACAAAAATAGGGCCTGTATTCACCCGCCCCCCCTAGGCTCTTTACACCCCGCCCCCCAAAATACGGTTTCCCTATTACACCCGCCCCCAAATATGGGGCCCCTATTACACCCTGCCCCCAAAACAGGGCCTCCTTTTTAACCCGCCACCAAAATGGCTCACGTATTACACCGGGCCACCAAAATAGGGCTCTCCTATTATACTCTACCACCAAATAGGTTTCTCCTATTACCCCCTGCCCCCGATAGGCTCTCCATTAAACCCCTGCCCCCAAAATTTGACTACTATTACCCCTGCACCAAATAGGCCCCTTTACTACACCTGCCCCCAAAATATGGCCCCCCTTTTACCCCCTGCCACCAACTAGGCTCCTTACTACACCCCCCCCCAAAAACGGCCTCCAATTTACACCCTGCCACCAAATAGGCTCTCCTTTTACACCCTGCCCAAACATGGCTCTCCTACAAAACCTGCCCCAAATAGGGCTCTCCTATTACCCCCCTGCCAAAAAAATATGGCCTCGTTTTAACCCCCTTTGCCACCAAATAGGCTCTCCTTTAAAAACCCTGCCACCAAATATGGCTCTCCCTATTACACCCTACCAAAAAATATGGCTCTCCTATTACCCCCTCCCCCAAATATGGCTTCCTACTACCCCCCCCAAATTTTTCCTCCTATTAACCCTGCCACCAAATATGGCTCTCCTATTACCCCCGCCCCAAATAGGGCTTCCTACTACACCCTCCCCCCCAAATAGGCTACCCTTTACACCCTCCACGATGGCTCTCCTACAACACCCGGCCCCCAAATATGGCTTTTCTACTACCCCGCCACCATTATTTCCTCATACACCCCCCTCCCCCACAAAAATATGGCTCTCCTATTTCACCCCTCAAAACTAGGGTCTCTTACAAAAACCCCCCCCCCCAAATACGGCTCTCCTATTCCCCACCCCTGCCACCAAATTGCTCCCTATTACCCCCTGCCCCCAAAATAGGGCTCTGTATTACACCCTGCCCCCAAATATGGCTCTCCTATTACACTCTCCCCACCAAAATGACTCTCCATTAAATCACCACCAACTTGCTTCCTTTTTTTCACCCCCCCCACCTAATATGCTCTCCTTTACACCCTCCCACCAAAAATATGGCTCTCGTATTACACCCTGCCACCAAATATGGCTCTCCTATTACACTCTACCACCAAATATGGCTCTCCTATTACACCCTGCCACCAGAGATGGCTCTCCTATTACACCCTGCCACCAGATATGACTACTATTACACCCCCCCAAAAATATGGTCTCCTACTACACCGCCCCCCCAAATATGGCTCTTCTACTACACCCTGCCACCAAATTTTGGTTTCCCCTATTACACCCTGCCCCCAAATATGGCTCTGTATTCCCACCCAACCCCCAAAAAATTGGGCTCTCCTATTACCCCCCGCCACCGATATGGCCTCCTATTGCACCCTGCCACCAGTATGACTTTTAAAAGTCACCTTTTAACCTTAGGGGATACCTGGTGAAGCGGTTTTACGCCCTTTTCCCCCTGACCAGTAATACTAATCTGCGCCTTTCCTTTTTTGTTGTTCAATATGATTTATATCTATATTTATGGTTGATGCTTTCATCTTGCTGCAATCTTTGAGGTTTCTCATGTTTTTGATCACTTTGTTGTTACCATTATTAGGCTATGTTCACACGGTATAATTGCGGGGCTAAATTACGCTTCGCAACTACGCCGGAGTTCAGAAGCTTGTGAGAGCTCCCGCGGGGCGGCAGCCCGCCGTCCCAATAGCTTCTTTCTTAGCAATTCTCTTCCCCTGTCATAGTCGAAAGGGAAGGAGGGCTAACCATAGTTCTAAATGAGAACTGGGGATTCCGTAATGGGGGGCTATTTCCCCCCCTATTCAGTGGAAAAATACGGGGTGAAATACGCCCCATTTTAAAACCCGTGTAAAACGTAGCCTTAATTGGGTTACATTATAGTGAAATGAAACAAAAAACAAGGCTGCCTTGCCAAAAAAATTTTAGCAACCGTGTTAATAGTTTGTCATCTTTTAAAGTTTGGGAAGTTGGGGGCACAACTTCCCTTTGGGGCCAAATGCCCGGGTTTCCCCCCGTGGGTGCATGGTTTTCGGTCTGGTCCTCATGGTTTAAAAACCCCGGGGCCCAAATTCCCAAACCTCACGCCCCACCAACAGCTCTGCTTTCAGGGGTTCCCCCAGAATGACAATAATTAAGTCCCAATGGGAAATCATCTGTGCACTTCAAAAGGGAAAGCCAAAAACGACCGGTTGGTGGGGGGTGAGGACGGGGTTTTTGGGAAACCCCTGGTTTTTCACTATCACCTTACCGGGGGGGGGAGGAAGAGAATAAAGCGGATCTTAACCCCACTATGGGCCCCCGGGGGGAGCTGGTACGGGGCCCCTCCCCCCCAAAAAAAACCCCACAACAAATCATAGAAACAAAAATATCATTATTGTAAAAAAATATGACCTACAACATCTACCCACACAGGCACCATTACTGACAAGACACTGCACGATACAATGAAGCAAAAAAACCCCGACACCAGGGGGCCCCCAGGGGCGGGGTATCTGTGATCGTTCTCTGCATTTGTTCTTTTCCCCTTTTCCTTCCTTTCCCTCCGACCCCCATGGCGACTCTCCCGGCCCAACTCTCCTCAGAAAATAACCCCCAAAAAATCTTAGAATCCTCACTTTTCCCTATTCCCCCCTTCATAGGGGCCCCCCCCTTAAGTAAGTAGGGAGTAACGTTTCCCCCCCATTAAGTAGGGAGGTTTAAGGCTCACTGTAATAAAAAGCTGCCCGTGTAGGTAGGTTTTACCCCCCGGGAATTGAGGCCCCCCTGTATTATTCCCCCGGGCTATAGGGCCCCCCTCCTGTAAAATCCCCCAATAGATTGTAGCCCCTCCTTATTAAACCCCGCAATAGTTTGTAGAACCCCCCGCATTATCCCCCAATAGTTTGTAGGACCCCCCCCGCATTATCCCTCCAATAGTTTGTAGGGGCCCTCCTGCATTTTTCCCTCCAAAAGTTTTTTGGGGCCCCCTGCATTATCCCCCAATAGTTAGTAGGCCGCCCCCTGCATTTTCCCCCCCAATAGTTTGTAGGGCCCCCCCTGTATTATCCTCCCCTATTTGAGGCCCCCCCCCGAATTTTTCCCCCAATAGTTTGACGCCCCCCCCTGCATTTCCCCCCCAAAACTTTGTAGGGCCCACCCCGCACTATCCCCCCAAAAGTTTTAGAGCCCCCCTGCACTATCCCTCAATAGTTTGGAGAGACCCCCCCCCCTGCATTAGGCCCCCCAAAATTTGTAGGGGGCCCCTCTATTATGCCCCCCTATTTGAGGGCGGCCCTGCATTATCCCCCAATAGTTTTTAGGGCCCCCCCTGCACTATACCCCCAATAGTTTGTAGGGCCCCCCCTGCATTATCCCCCCAATAGTTTGTAGGCCCCCCCTGCATTATCCCCCCAATAGTTTGGGGCCGCCCCACATTACCCCCCCCAAAAGTTTTAGGGCCCCCTGCTTACCCTCCCAATAGTTTGTAGGGCCCCCCCGCTTTTATCCCCCCCAATTTATTTTGTAGGGCCCCCCCCCCTGCACTATCCCCAATATTTGTGGGGCCCCCCCCCTGATTTTCCCCCCAATTTTTTGTAGGCTCCCCCTGTTTTTATCCCCCCCAATAGTTTGCAGGGACGCCCCAGCACTATCCCCCCAAAATAGTTTTTTTTGGGCCCCCCCGCTTTTACCCCCCAAAATAGTTTGTAGGCCCCCGCATTACCCCCCCTTTATTTTGTGGGGCCCCCCCCCTGCTTACCCCCAATTTATTTGTAGCCCCCCCCCTCATTACCCCCCCAAATATTTTGTGGGCCCCATGCACTATCCCCCCCCAATATTTGTGGGGCCCCCCCTTCTTTTCCCCCCCCAATATTTTTGTAGGGTTTCCCTGCAAACCCCCCCAAATTTTGTAGGGCCCCCCATGCATTATCACCCCAATAGTTTGTAGGCTCCCCCTGCATTATACCCCCAATAGTTTGTAGGGCCCCCATGCACTATCCCCCCAATAGTTTGTAGGGCCCCCTGCACATCCCCCCAAAGTTTTTAGCTCCCCCTGCATTATCCCCCCAATAGTTTGTAGGGCCCCCCATGCATTATCCTACCAATAGTTTGTTGGGCTCCCCTGCATTATCCCCCCCCCCAATAGTTTGTAGGGCCCCCCCCCCTGCTCTATCCCCCAATAGTTTGTAGGGCCCCCCCTGCATTATCACCCCAATAGTTTGTAGGCTCCCCCTGCATTACCCCCCAATATTTTTGTAGGGCCCCCTTTTGCCACCCCCCCAATTTTTGGGGGGGGCCACCATGCCAAACCCCCAAAAAAAAATAGTTTGTTGGGCCCCCCAGGCATTCCCCCCAAAGTTTGTAGGTCCCCCTGAATTATCCCCCCAATAGTTTGTGGGCCCCCAGGGCACTACCCCCCCCCAATTTTTGTAGGGCCCCCCGGCACTATCCCCCCAATAGTTTGTAGGCTCCCCCTGCATTATCCCCCCAATAGTTTGTAGGGCCCCCATGCACTATCCCCCCAATAGTTTGTAGGGCCCCCATGCACTATCCCCCCAATAGTTTGTAGGCTCCCCCTGCATTATCCCCCAATAGTTTGTAGGCCCCCCCCTTTTATCCCCCCAATAGTTTTAGGGCCCCCATGCACACCCCCCCCAATATTTGTGGCCCCCCCTGCTTATCCCCCCAATATTTTTGTAGGGCCCCCCCTGCATTATCCCCCACCCTGTAGATAAATAAATAAATAACAATAATGGAAAAAACGCTTATTCCTTTCTGCTTTTCCCCAAAGGTTCGCATTGGGGAGCTTTGTTTCCCGGGGGTCTCATCACCCCCGCCTACGGGGGACGTCGCTCCCGATTTCCAAGAAAGGAACCCTACGGGCTGCCCCCCAGGAAATACAGCGGCGCAGGGGGTGTAAACATCACCCCCTCCCTGCCCACAGGGTAGGGTGGATGGCTGCCCAGAAGGGCCCCCTGAGCTCGTGGGGCCCCCGGGGAACCGCTTACCCTGCCCAATGGAAGAGCCGGCCCTGATGAAATGGTTGCGGAGATTCTCAAACCCAAAATCTAGATAGGCAAATTTTCGGGGGGAAAAGTCCACAATAAACAAGTGCTGACCTTATGAGGTTATTTACTCAAAGCATAAAATAAAACAAATAAAGATATAAAAGCGACGCGTTTTGTGTCCTTCTATTGAACACTTCATCAGGCTTCTGACATCACGTGACGGTGAAAACAAATGAAGTCCATGGGACGGACCTGCTAGTGAACCAGCTAAATTTTGGGGATATTTAAAGGGGAAACAGATACTTTAAAAAATTTACTAATGAGTTAAAATGTAACAAAAGCCCCAAATTTGTTGTAAATTGGGGGCCTTTTTAAAAAACCCTTTTAAGGGGGAGGTCGATTTCCAAGACCGACCACTCCATGTCCTCAATGCACCTTTAAGAGTGAAGTTGGAAACTCGTTGTTACTATAATAAAAAATCTTTTTGTATTCAGCTCGGGGGACCCTTGTAAAGTTCATCAGGCAACCGTCAGAGTTTTAGGCCAAATATGGGTTTGTCCATATTTTATTAGGCAAAGCAATAATCAAAATCCTGCTCGTCTGAGCTCTTACTATACAGCGCAGTTTCACTCACTAACACCTTGAGGCAAAAGGAAGGTTGGTGGCAGCCACTGGGGCCAAAGTTAAGAAGGGGGCGTGCAGTGAATTTCCGCTCATTTTCAGGGGCAATGCACCTGAATGTATGAAAAAGGTTATTTAAAAGGTTTGGAAATGGCGCATTACAGAATTTGGTGTAATGCTCCCCCAAAATGTTTAAAGGTTTTGCCACGAAGTGAGTTCCTTTCCCCCTTATCTGCTCACCAGAGAATATAAACAAACATTTCGAGCAGAAAGGGCTGCAGGTGGGAGAGGGAGGTGGGTGAGCAGAGAGTGAGGAACCAGGGAGCGTCTCTAAAGTTTACTTTATCCCCCCAATAGTTTGTAGGGCCCCCCCTGCATTATCCCCCCAATAGTTTGTAGGGCCGCCCCTGCATTATCCCCCACCATAACATTACAACAGTGGATTCTTATACAAACGACTATCAGGCACTTTTCCCCCCGCCCTTGCAAAACTCCTTCATGTTCCTTCACTGATAAGAAGTGCAAACACGCAAGTGCAGCCAGATCAGCTCCCGTCAGTATCCTGGTCGTTTAATGTAAACTTTCAGGAAACTAAGGGGGGGAGAGCAAGCTGTAGCTCCCCAGGTTTCACTTTTTGTAATCACTATATTTAGAAAAGTGTTAAAACCCATTTTGGAGGATCCCACATCAACTTTACAAAGTGGCAAAACCCCTTTTGGTTTAAATAGGGGAAAGAACCGAAAAAGTCATTAGAAAAGCATGTTTATGACTAGAAACTATGGGGGTGATCCGCTTGGTGGGCACGGGCCCCCCAAAAACCCGTCGTGCCCCCAAAACGTATCAGAAAAAGGGGAGAGCGCAAAAAAACATTTTTTAAAAAAAAAAGTAGAAAAATTTAAAATTTAAAAATCTAACAACCATCAGTGGTTATTAATGAAATTAAGTTTTAGATTTTTATTAATTTTTTAAATACATTTAAGGAGAATTTTTTATATTTTTTGGGGTTTAATATTTTATATTTAAAATTTATAGATCCTTTTTTCATTAAAATTTAAATAATTTCTTTTATATAGTTTGATAATTTCCCCAAATTACTTTTTATTATTGTACTGGGGGAAGGGAGAAATAATTTGGGCATTTTTGCCCCCTTTCGCAAATCCAGTCCCTTCTGAATCCTCAGGCTCAGGGAGATCCATTGGAATAGCTTTCCCCCTTCCGAGCAGTAAGCGCCTGGGTTTTTCCGAACCACTTTAAAAAGAGTGCTAATATTGCGAGTGTAATGTTACACCCACCCCCACAGGTAACAGCCATTTCCCTGAAGGAATACTGGGGCCCCTGTAGGGGGGGGGAGAGTCACCCGCTTTCCGGATACTGAAAAAGGGAAGTTTCCAAAAGTTTATCCCCGCCAGCCTTCTCCTGCGAACCCCCCAAAGGGGACCGCAGGGGGCAGAACACAATGAGAAACTCCTGGCCAGCATTACCCATTGAGTGGTAAACTGACAGGGTGTGGAGGGCGCCGGCCGTAGGGTCAGGGGCGCGGAGCAGTGGTAGCCACCGGTGGTGTGTGCAGGCCGGTGCCCAGGGAGGTGCGGCGGCTGGGGGGTGGTGTGGCTCGCCCCTGGCTGTATTGTGCAGGGCACTGGTGCTGATGCGGTCACTGCCTGGTCACTGCTCAATACTTACTACTCCTGCTGCCGGCTTCCCTGCTCGTCCTCGGCTCCTGACACCAGTCTCTGTTCAGCAGCAGTGCTGCTCTGTCACAGGGTCACACCACAGGACCCGGTTGTGACTGAGCAGCGCCAGTGCCATACAGAGAAGACTGAAGAGGTGCCAGGAGCCGAGGACGAGCCGGGGAGCCGGCAGTAGGAGCGGGGAGCAGTAACTAAGTCACAGCGAGCTGGGCAGTGTGCATGTCCTGAAAAGGCTGTGCGCGCTGCCATACTAACTTTTCTAGTCTACAGAAGCCGCCACCCTCCGCAGTGCTGACGCTGCTCCGGCACCGCTTCCATTTAAAGAATACCCATTGCTTTCTGGTGGCGGGAGGTTTGGCTAATCCTCCGTGGAGTGGGAGATGGCCACCATTTGCGGGAGGGTCCCACCGAACCCAAAAGAGTTGGCATGCACAGTGGGGAAAAAAAAGGATTTAGTCAGCCACCAATTGTGCACGTTCTTCCACTTAAAAAGATGAGAGGGGCCTGTAACTGACATCATAGTTCGACCTCAACTATGAGAGACAAAATGAGAAAACAAATCCAGCTCTCTGCAGGTCATTCACTAGGTCTCCCGTGTGGTTCTGGGATTTTTGCTCACCAGGTCCCCCGTGTGGTTCTGGATTTTGTCACCGAAATTGTGATCATTTTGACCCCACGGGGTGAGATCTTGCGCGGAGCCCCAGATAGAGGGAGATTATCAGTGGTCTTGTGTCTTCCATTTTCTAATTCTTGCTCCCACAGTTGATTTCTTCACACCAAGCTGCTTGCCTATTGCAGATTCAGTCTTCCCAGCCTGGTGCAGGGCTTACAATTTTGTTCTCTGGTGTCCTTCGACAGCTCTTTGGTCTTCACCAAGTGGAGTTTGGAGTGTGACTGTTTGAGGTTGTGGACAGGGGTCTTTTATATGATAACAAGTTCAAACAGGGGCCATTACTACAGGTAATGAGTGGAGGACAGAGGAGCCTCTTAAAGAAGAAGTTACAGGTCTGTGAGAGCCAAAAATCTCGCTTGTTTGTAGGGGACCAAATACTTATTTTCCACCATAATATGCGAATAAATTCTTTCCAGATCAGACAATGTGATTTTCTGGATGTTTTCTCATATTGTCTCTGATAGTTGAGGTCGACCTATGATGTCAATTACAAGTGGGAGAACTTGCACAATTGGTGGCTGACTAAATACTTTTTCCCCCCCACTGCATGCTGTAATCCACTCCTACACTCTCCCTCATACACTCTCCTCCCACTCTTATCCCCTCACAATGTCCCCCCATTCTAATCTCCCTCCTACACTCTCCCCTCCCTTCTCACTCTAGCTCTCCCCTCCCCAGGCACATATACTTACCTGTCTGCTCGCAGAGATGCTGCAGAGCAGTCAGGGTACTGGGAGGTGGGTGGGGCTTCTGGAGATGGGTGGAGCCTCACAGTTCCCGCCCCTCTTCCCGGCTATGAACTGCGGACAGTGCTGTGAATGCCCTGTCCTCGGCTTCTGTCAGCGGCGCGGCAGGGAAGCTAGAGCTCCCGGGTCTGCAGCCACTGCCACCAATGTTGGAGAAGCCACACACCCCCACTGCTCCCCCCACAGTATAATCTTTATTTTTTTTACATGGTCCTGCTCCCAGCATCCCTCCTCCTCCTCTCCTTTAGTACTCAGTGGTGTCTCATGATGATGCTGCCTGATGCCACTTGTATTTAAGAACCTCCCATAGCCAGCTGGCTGCGGGAGGTCCGCCACCTGTTAGGGGTGCATATCCCCTATTTGCGGAGCTCCGCGCGCCGGGAGGGTTGGCAAGTATGCTTTATCTGGAAATTTCCCTCCTACCTAGCCAAACCCAATATATCTGCAGACTTAGTTAAGGAGTGGCAGACTGAGTATGCTTCTACTAATGAAAGTCGACTTCTTTATACTGGGCCACATTCAAAGCAGTTATAGGCTATGTCTATCCTGCAGTGGACAAAAAACAACCTGAAATCGAATTACTAAAAACGTTCGTGAAATTAATTTTTTTGTCCACTGACTGTCAAAAGCAGCTGAAAAAAATGGCCATTTTTTGCCGCGATTTGCGTTTTTTTGGTGCTTTTTTTACACGCGTTTTTTGCTTGTCTTCAAGCCGGTTTTTTAATGTCTGCAGAAATTAAGCCTTGGATGAACTCCGCCCTACAAAAGGGTAAATAAAGCACCTCTTTGCATTTATATGTGATCTTGTAGTCGTTTTACGGATTTTGGCGCTAACAAAGTTATCTCGCGTTTGTCGGCAAAAATAAGTTTTTGGGGTTTTTTTAAACAAATTTTATTGAGAAGTACAGGCAATAGTTACAATACACAATCCAAGTCATACTTACAGTCCTGTAAAAGATCAATGAACAGAGATTTCAAAAATACGTTTTTTTACGAATTTTGGCCCTAAAGTCAATTTTTTAACGGATTTTGGTGCTAAGATCTGCATCTTTACCGATTCTGGCGCTAATAAGGTTATCTCGCTTCTGACGCTAAAAATAAGTTTTTTTACAGACTTTGGCGCCAGAATCCATTTTTTACGGATTTTGGCACTAAAATACTTTTCTTAACATATTTATCCGTAAAAAACGTATTTTTAACAAAAAAAATATGAATTGCGCAAAAATTGTTAGCGACCAAAGCATGATAATTTTATTACAAAAGGTACAAACAAGGACACATCAGACACTTATATGAAGATTTGATAAGATATAAACTTTGTTACACCCACTATAGGTGGAACTTAGGTCTCCTGGGAGGGTTGTCATTGAAAAATCGCGGCAAAAAACGCGCTAAAAAACGCGGCAAAAGACGTCCGGCGCTTTCCATAGACTCCTGTAGTAAATTTTCTGCCCGGCTCTGGCGTTTTTTAGAGCATGTTGCAAAAGAAGTCCAGTAAAAAAAGCAAGCAGAAAAAAGAAGCTCAGTGTAGAAAGCAGGACGTTCTTACTATAGAGTGTATGGGAGACAGCGGGACGTTCTTACTATAGAGTCTATGGAGCAGCAGGGCTTTTATATAGGTCTATGGGAGACACGGACGTTCTTACTATAAGTCTATGGGAGACAGCGGGGTTC
>JAODAL010082723.1:0-11482 GCA_025379985.1 Phyllomedusa bahiana
AGGGGAACAACAAAGCAAAAGAAGTTCCGGGGGGGGGGGGCTAGAGACTCACGAAAAAAGGCTTTAACACAAACTCAGCAATGAGATCACTTAGGATTTAATATGCTGCAACAGGAACAGGAAACAAGAGGGGCACCCACTAGACAACGATCCACCTCTTGACTGGGGGCAAACAAAGGGGCAAACACAGTAAACAATTCCAAGGTAGGCAGGAGTTTCCCTGACCCTTTTATTCTCGTGTGCAGCTTGGAAGTTCTGAGAATGTTTTTCTCCCCTACACTGTGGGGAGACTAGTTTAATGAGGGTGTTCCAACCTGGTGAATGTATCCCGCATAATGAACCTCAGATACTTGTGTAGAAAAATGGTGCTGAGACTTTTAGTTTCATGGTTTCCCACTTGCCTCAATGGTTGTTTGTGTTGCTAATAGTTTTTTTCTGCCATGGTCACAAAACTGCAGGAGGGAAAGGGGAGTGAGCTGCTAAAAACCCAAAAGACTGGGTGTATGTTTTGAACCCTTTGAGAACAGGGTGTTTTTTAAATCCCCAGAGGGTAAAGAAGTCCTTTTTCTGAGGCACGATAAATTTTTCCCTACGGGTGATGGGAATCATTTTAACAGTTCTCAGAGGTATTATGTCCTGGGTTTGGGGCGAAGGGCAGAGGGATAGCGTTTGCAACAAGGGTCCGTTGAACCTAGGGGGGGAAAAAAAAGGTGACTGAGTTGCCGAATGGAACAGGGCCGATGGGGTAAGGAGGGAACTAAAAAGGGTAATAGAAACCCGGGCTATAAATTTGATGCCCATTATAAAGTGCTGCCTTTGCCTCCAGTTTATTGATTGAATTTGATTTGAGAAACCCATAGAAGTATCCCAGTAGAACAAGAGTTCTCCCTTAAGATGATCATAGGGAGTGAAAGAAACCCTCCACCCTTCATGCAGAGGTCTGCTGCTAAAAGGTCTATAGACTGGCACGGGGAAGATATCCCGTCACTGTGAAGGCCAGGTAAGGTCAAATGGCAGATAAAGTGTCTATAGGGGTCCCAATGGTGACGCTGAAACCTTTAAGCCTGCGATTGGGGAGGTCTTTATTCAGAACGTGCAGATTTGTGACCCCGTAGTACAATAAAACCCCTTCCTCAAGGGGTCACCAAAAAGTCAATACCTGGGGCATCTTAAAGCCCTTGAGTGCCAGCGACCCCGTGCTCATGCAAGGAATATTGCATGAAAAAACAAAAAACAGCATGAAGTGGCCCCCCTTTGCAGGACCAGGTAGGAGGGCTCACGAGCCCTCAGACATTAAAAACCACCCAGTAAAGAGGCTAGATTATCGGGAAAGGGGCTCCTAATGTAGGGAGTGCTGAAATAACCCTGGCCCCTTTGGACCACGGGTTTTATGGATGCCAGGGTAAATGGGGCCACAGTCAGTCAACTGCATTAGGGTATCACACTGAGGTGGTTTGGAGGGAGACCAGTTTTTTCCCCTGAAGGAACCAATGACAAAGTAGCCCAAGGCAAGCTTCAGGGGCCGGAAAAGTGAAGCTGTTTCGACTTAGAGACAGGGGAAGGTCAGTGAGGACCAAGGCCTGGTGGGGAAAAGAAGTTTTTGGGGCTCATTATAATCCTCAGACCAAGAGGTAGCAATTTTTTACTCAGGGCAGCCCTAGGGGCCATGGGGATAGGACCCGAAAGTGGCTGTTCTTACAGCTTCTGATAACACTATATGGTTACGAGACAAACCAGGGGCCTCTTGCTTATGCAGACCCAAGATAGTAAAACCTGCCCCCGGGGGGACAATCCAAATAATTGGTGTGGTAAGCAGTCTACAAAATCTATTTTCGCTGGGATAGAGTTGTCAATAGTAACCCCGTGAATGTCAACATGCGGGCTGTGGGGTGACATTCTTTTGGGGCAACGGCAGGATGGGGGCCACCGTAAAAAGGGTATGACCATCGTTTCCCGTTTTAGGGTGAATGCATGGGATAAGCCTACAGTTATGTACTTGACCAATGTTTTTCTCGCCCTAAGGAGGGAGGGAAACGTTGCCCCAAAAAGGGCTTTGACTAAGGGTCTATGGCCGGAGACCTTCTTAGATGCGCCCCCGAGGAAATGGGCTCGGGGGGAAAAGCCACCCTTTTTTTTGTCAGTGTATATTACTGTCACTTACGGACGGCTAGAAAACTGCAAGGGAGCTAATTAGGGGGGGCTCTTTTCCCGGACAGCTACATTCGGGTGGGTGGGGCCCCGCATTCCGGGCCCCGGGTTCCCCCCGATATTGGACATCCTGGGCCTATAAAAGCTGTACTCCCTATCTGGGGGGGTGGTCTACCACCGGAGAAATGGACAAAAAAGAGCGGGGGAGAGCTCGGCCCCAGAGGCTTGAGGGAAGCAGGGGGGCTGCCTTCAGGGAAACCCAATCCAGAGAGGGGGAAAAACTGGTTGTGGCCGGGAGAGGCCAAGTCCACAGGGATGAGGGGCATACCTTGGGGATAGTTGAGGCCAGACGGCCAAGGTTTTAATTTTAAAGATTTGTTTTTCTGTAATTGGTGCCGCAAAAAACGGCTGAGGCCTTTGAAACATTTCTCCGGTTTTTGGAAGGTTATTTGTGCCAAAATTTTTCTACCAAAGGACGGCGACCCCAAAAAACCAAACGAGAAACCCCGGAGACAGGCCAAGATGGCGTCTCAGAGCTAAGCGGGCCGCTCACAATATATATATATATATATATATATATAATATATATATATATAAATAATATATATATAATATATATATATATATAATAAAGAAAGAGCAGCACACCTTGTATAAAGTTCACCTTTCAAGAGCACTAAGAAATGGGTGCCAGCAGCAACAGCTTTGATATACAAGCCTCCAAGAAATATGTAGAAAAAAATCCGCGGCACTCCCCAAGGAATTGAAGCAAAAACAGAGAAGTTTATTCCTCCATGCTTAGAAAGTGCGACGTTTCAGCTCCCTCACAGAGCCTTTGTCAAGCATGTTACAAGTGATTATAGAAGATATATATGTGGTGATCAATAAATACAATGATTAAGATAAATCACAGTCATATTACATTACAATCATGATGACATAGATTAATGTATAAAGTGACAATGCTGGTGAACAGTGCCAATCTTGTAATAGAAACAAAAACATCCATTACAATAGTTACAAAATTCTTACAGACACAATTTAGATAATTACAAACAAAAGGAGGCAGGGAACATAATTAGACTCACAATCACCTTGCTGACAGCATGTTTCCGGGAGACGGCGTCCCTGAGAATGTAGTGCGCCTGCCCAGCAATTCGCTACTGATTAGTCAAAGTTTCCAAGGTTACAAGATGCTCCTGTTTCCCCAGCCTGAGCGCGCGTGCGCAATACAGTCGTAGGCATTAACGGGACAGCAGAGCGCATCAGTTTCACAGCCTTCAACAGGGACAGAACACAGGAATACGGGTATGGAGGAACCATAAAAACCAGTTACATATATAGGGGAAGGTTATGTGCAGTTATTTTCCCCAATAGGGAGAGACACTACACCACCGAAAGACGCAGAGCAACAGCGATCCACTGTGTGAATCAAGTCACTTAGCATCATTCCCCTCAATGGACCAGTGAAGGCGTACTCCAACGCTAACTACAATCCTCAACATCCCGACATTATCCAATGTGAACCGCCCTTAAGGGCAAATATTTAGAGCATACATGATATGTGAGATAATTTAATAATGGCGTACTCCAACGCCTTTCAAAGATACGCATACATACAAGAAAGACAAAAAATGTGAGTCCAATTGTCCCGGCCTCCTTGTACTTTTCCAGACAAAATCTGAAAGAGAAAAAAGGATAAATCAAAAGAATCAAAACATATAAATTTATATATATATATATATATATATATATATATATAAACATATGCATGTTCCAATGATACGAGGATACACAGCACTACCTTCAATGTACTTATACAAATGAAATGGAGTGTCCACTTCAGAAAGTCAGAATAAATCCAGCGACAAAATATAAAGTAGAAGCACCACTGTAGAAAATTCTTACATTTCCAAAAGAACTTCAAGAACTTCAGAGAAAATTCAAGAATGTGCCTTGCTGCTTCTTTATACAGTTGAAACCAGAAGTTTACATGCAATCATAAGACACATATGCATGTTTTTCTCACTATCTGACATGAAATCAGAATAAACCTTACCCGTTTTAGGTCAATTAGGATTACCAAAATTCTTAATGTTTGCCAAATGCCAGAATAATGAGAGAGAGTTAATTTGTAAGGCATTTTTTTATTACTTTCTGCAAAGTGAAAAGTTTACATACACTGGGATTACTAAGTCTTTCAACAATTTGGGACAGCCCATGTGATGATGCCATGTCTTTGGAAGCTTTTGATAGGTTTATTGACAATATCTGAGTTAATTAGGAACACCTGTGGATGTTTTTTTTCTTTATGCACACCAGAAGCACACTGCTTCTGTGTATAACATGTTGGGAAAGTCTAAAGAAATTAGCCAAGTTATCAGAAAGAGAATTGTGGACTTGCACAAGTCAGGATCATCCTTGGGTGCAATTTCCAGATATCTGAAGGTGCCCTGTTCATCTGTACAAACAATTATACGCAAGTACAAACAAGATGGCAATGTCCAGCCATCATACCGCTCAGGAAGGACATGGGTTCTGTGTCTCAGAGTTGATCATGCTTTGGTCTGACATGTGCATATCGACCCAAGAACAAAAGCAAAAGACCATGTGAAGATGCTGGCGGAAGCTGGCAAGATTGTGTCATTATCCACAGTGAAACGAGCACTGTATTAACATGGGCTGAAAGGCCACTCTGCAAGGAAGAAGCCATTACTCCAAAAGAAACATATAAAAGCCAGATTAATGTTTTCAAATGCACACAGGAATGTTTGTAGGAAAAGGGAGAAGCTTGAAGCCTAAGAACACCATTCCAACTGTGAAACAAGGTGCGGAAATACCATGTTGTGGGGTTGTTTTGCTGCAGGAGGGACTAGTGCACTTCACAAAATAGATGGCATCATGAGTGATAGAATATCCAAAATTAAAATATCAAAAATAAAAATCACATTGTATAATTTATATAAATGTATTTGCATTTTGCTGAGAGAAATAAATATTTGATCCCCTACCAACCATTTAGAGTTATTACTCCTACAGACCAGTAAGACTCTCCTAATCAACTCGTAACCTGCATTGAAGATAGCTGTCTTAAATAGTCACCTTTATAAAAGACTCCTGTCCACAGACTCAATTTGTCAGACTCTAACCTCTACAACATGGTGTAGTGTATGAACACAGACCAGACTTTAGGCTGCTTGCTTTATTCCATGAAGCCCTGGCACAGACTGATCTGAGCCCCTCCTTGCACCCAGCAAGATATACAGTATATACATAATATATAAATATATATTTATATAATATATATATATATATATATATATATATAAAATATATATATATATATATATATATATATTATTATAACATTTTTCAGCCAGTAATTTAACACATTACTTTCCAACACACTACAATCCCTCTTCTCCTTGAAGAAAAACAATATGACCATGAACAATAGATCAATAACAATAATTAACAATATGAAAAATAATTGTTTTGGAAAAAACACCAAGCAATTTAAACTGTAAATTCCTGTCTATACACATAGTCTTTAAGGTAAGCCAGTGGATTTATTGCTCGCTTTGCTCTTGGCAATTCTGAGGTGGATGGATGGGGGTTGGTGTCAGAATCACTTGAAGTACTACTGCAACTTTGTGCTGGTTCACAGTCCTCCAACACTTGGCTTTCTGAATCAACAAACTTCTTCACGAATGATGAATTCCGCACTTTTATATTTCCATCTAAATCCTCTAGAACCACCTGAGTGCCCCTTTTTTCCTTCAAAATAGGCTCAGGCTTAAAAATAGAGACAGTTTGTTAAAACAATTATTCTGAAGCAACTCCTTATCTCCTTGTCTAAGGCCACTAGTTTGACAATGCCGCCGATGGTTTGGCTATCGTTCGGCTCGGATCTTCCTTTTCTCATCAATTTCCCTGAAATTGTCCAAACCTGTAGGAGAAGAAGCCCTGATGTCTGGTAATTTTGTCATGAATTTGCGACCACAGAGAAGTTCAGCAGAACTCACTCCACTTATAGTGTGGAGGGTGGTTCGATACGCCAAAAGAAAATGTCACAGTTCTTTTTTCCAGTTCCTTCTCTCTAAATGAGCAATACATAAAGCTTTCAACAGGTTTCGGTTCTTGCATTCCCCTTCCCCGTTACCTTGTGGCCAGTATGGGGTTGTACGATGGTGTTCAATGGCATTTGATTTTAGATAATTCTGAAAGTCCGTAGAAATGAACTGGGCACCGTTATCGCTCACAATCAGTTTAAGCAAATCATGAGAAGCAAAGATGCGCTCCAACCCCTCAATTACTATTGATGAAGTTGCTTAAGTGAGAACTACCACCTCTTGCCACCTTAAATAATAGTCCTCAACAACTAAGAGATGGTGTCTAGATGGGATATCACACAGATTAATAGCCAGATCTTCCAATGGTCCCTTAGGTAGAACAGTATGTGTTACTGGTTCTGGTTTAGGTTTGCTGCCCACCAGCTGACAGACTCGACATGAGGAAACCATACATTCTACATCCTTGTCGATTCCTGGCCACCAAACTTTCTCACGTAATTGTTGTTTGGTTTGCACAATACTTTGGTGGCCCTCATGGGCTAAGTGCAAAGTTTGTTTTCGTAATTCTTTAGGCATCACAATACGATTTCCACGTAGAACTAATTGTGCAGCAATACTTAGTTCATGTTTTATTCTGTAATATCCTGGGTCACAATCTTTCCATATCTCATGTCTGATACACTTTCTCAACAGTTTAGTTTCTGGGACCACTGATGCCAATTCTTTAACCTCCCGTGGTTTCAATGCTTGGGGAATGGCTTTCGCAGCAACAAAACAAATGTACTCTTCTGCAAAGTTATGACATGGTGCTGAAGACTGGGACAATCTGGAAAGTGCATCTGCTCATGATGCCATCTATTTTGTGAAGTGCACCAGTCCCTCCTGCAGCAAAAAATCTAGCACAACATGATGCTGCCACTCCTATGCTTCACAGTTGGAATGGTGTTCTTGGGTTTCTAAGCTTCTCCCTTTTTCCTCCAAACGTAGCGATGGTCATTATGGCCAAACAGTTAGATTTTAGTTTTATCAGACCACAGGATATGTCTCCAAAAATGTAGGTCTTTGTTCCTGTGTGCATTTTCAAACATTAATCTGACTTTTTATGTTTCTTTTGGAGTAAGGCCATGTTCACACGGCATGGGTTTTCGGCTGGTTTTTCAGCTGGTTTGCGGTTTTTTAGACCGCCTGAAAATTGTGCTCTATGGAAGACCCGTGCAGCAGTCCCCACTGCACGGGTTTTCCGCCCGGCGGTTTTGTCGCCGGCGTTCCGGCGGCAAAACATTGAGCAAGCACCATCTTCTGTCCGGTTTCTGGACGGAAGATGTGCTGCTCAATTGGAGTGGGGTGGGCTCTTCTCCTCTCATCGCGGTGAAAAGCCCCCCACCCCCGCGCGGCCGTGGGGACGGGCGCGAAACAGGACAAATACCGGCCGGTATTTGTCCTGTGCCATGTGAACGCGCCCTAATGGCTTTTTCCTGGCAGAGTGGCCTTTCAGCCCATGTTGATTCATTACTTGTTTCACTGTGGATAATGGCACAATCTTACCAGTTTGTACCAGCATCTTCACAAGGTCTTTTGTTTTTGTTGTTGGGTTCATATACACATGTCAGACACAGAACCCATCTCCTTCCTGAGCAGTATGATGGCAGGACATTCCCATCTTGTTTGTACTTGCATATAATTGTTTGTACAGATGAACGAGGCACCTTCAGGTATCTGGAAATAGAAGCCAAGGAGGATCCTGACTTGTGCAAGTCCACAATTCTCTTCCTGATGTCTTGGCTAATTTCCCAAGATGTTACACACAGAAGCAGTGTGCCTCTGGTGTGATTTAAAAAAAAAAAAAAAATCCACAGTTGTGCCTCTAATTAACTCAGATATTGTCAAAAAACAATATCAGAAGCTTCCAAAGACATGAAATCATCATATGGGCTGTCCCAAGGCACAGTAATCATAGTGTATGTAAACTTTTGACTTTGCATAAAGTAATAAAAACGCCTTGAAAACTCTCTCTCTCAGTATTCTGCATTTGGCAAATCTAAATAATGTTGTTAATCCTAATTGACCTAAATCGGGCACGGTGTCTTCTGATTTCATGTCAGATAGTGAGAAAATCATGCATATGTGTTTTTTTATATAGTGTATTTAAAATAATTTTTTCAACTGTATATATTCACCACTACCACCAAAAGGTTAGCTTAATCCACAGTACATGTGAGGCGATAGTGTGGGCACAGGTGTCGAGTTTGTGCTTTTTCTAGTGAGTGTCAGTTGTATATTACAGCTGACATTCTGTTGCAATTGCTAGGATTTAAATTAACTCTAATTTTGGATTCTTAACCCCTTAGATGCAATGGTCAATAGTAACTGCAGCACATACTGGTTAGACAATTGGGGGGGAGGGTCTGCCTCTTTCACCACCATCAGCTACCTCCACAACATGACTGTGCGGTATCTATGGGTTGTCATCGCAGCCAGTAGTCAAATGAAGGCCCTCAGGTAATTTTGAAGGAGAATTAAAAATATATCAATACATTACACCTTAACATCTTTAATCTTGAACAAAGTGCAATACATATTCTGCTGATCTATCATGCAAAACTGTAAAGGTACTAAATGCATATTAAATTTCATTCCTGAATTATCCAATACATTTGGATATGCAAAGTCTAACCAAAGTAGTAAGAGCTTTGGAAGAGGATCCGGTTCAAGGAGCCTCTTTAGAAATGTTCAGTTGTTCAGTGTGTTTAATGACTTTCAAAAACCTACTGGAAGTGCTGCAACTTCTTTAAAAATTCTATTCACCATTGACTTTCTAGAATGTGCATCTATCTGATTCACTGCAAAATTCAAACTTGGTGAATCAAATCTACCAACTACAGGGATGGGCAAATATTGAGTACTTTATCTTTCCATTTATCTGCAAAAAAAAACCTTCTTATATATTCAATCTGTTTGGTATCTAGAGAGACAAAATGAAGGGCTCACATAGCGGCTATAATCAAATAGATGTGCTGTCTTAATTTCAAGTAATACTGCAGCGGGGAAAGAGTTTTTCAAGCTGCAGGTCTGTTGAAGTTTTCCATTAGGGGAAAATTGCAATTCAATTATTTCCTAATAGAGTATTATATGTATACCAGGTCTTATTATCTTAGATAAATTGACTTTGGATTACATCTCTCAAATAGGCTTTCTATTGAAGCAGATTTATATAGTCATTAGTTTTATCAAATGTGAAAATATAATACATTACTTTGCATATCAAATGTGGAAATATATTTCTGATATTTATAGCAAGTTTGTACTGTTGTCTGTAGTATTAATAAGAAACCAAATGAGAGATATGTTAGGGAGAGGTATTAACCATATCCATGTTTTTGGATAATGAAAATGCAATTGAAATACTTTTCTGAAAAGGTTTGCATCTAGTTGTGAAACAGGTTACACCCATTCAGCCATAAGAGTATTTAGTACATTTGGCACATAACAGGTGATAAAGCCTTTCTAATGTTCTATGTTAGTATTTATCCTAAAGTTGTTTTATGAATTTGTGGCCTGATATTTCTGCAGGCTAAGTCAAGTTCCACTGAAGTTCCCAGAGTCAGAAAACCATTGATGAAGTTTACTTTGCACAATGGTATAAGCCAATCTGAGCTATGTGGCAAAGAGTTGGAGAAATACTTTATTTGGGACAGTATAAATGCAGAGACCACTGGGAAAATGTGACCAAATATAGAACCTTGCTTACCTGGATGTGTTAAGCATATGTACTATATATAGAGTGTTTTACTAAGATTTGGGTCAAAGTCAAATTTGAAACAAATCACAGAAAAATTAATTAAATTAAATATAACTCACAGATGAATGGAGCCTTACTTGCTGCTCCTTAGACAGGTCAAAAACCAATTCCCAATAGGATTCAGAGAAGTCACAATGCCATATGGGAAAATTCTTTAGGTGCGAAGGACTAGTCGGCATATCACTCAAACACCTTCTATGCATATGGGAAGTGGCTACCTTAATATCATTTCTCTACAAAAATAAAATTTTGATGGGTTGCAAGCTTGTGTATTTTGGCTGAAATATTAACTAATACCTGATATTTGATATTTTATCAGTATGTAATCTGGCCTTTTGATGTTGGGGAGTTTATTTGATGTCAGTTACGTAATGCACTACATGTGGTACAAGACTGGAATCCCATAAAAGCCTACTTATATGACATTGGACATCACATCAGAAGACACTTCCAGTTACCATAACATTGTGCCTAAGGTGAATTAACCAGAAGTGACTTTGGATAGGATGTTTGACCAAAAATAAGGCCCCAACAGGGGCATTACATTGTCAGTCAGTTGATACCCTAAATCCACATTAACAATCCTAGACCTAACACTAAATTAGGGTTAGAGAAAACATTGTGGTTTTTCAATGTCCCAAACCCAAATCTTTTTCACAAGTATGTAGATACAGTTTTAATCAGCAGAATGTGTTTCCACTGTTCTGACTGATGCCTGGCATTGAGCATTGTGATCTCAGACTCCTATGAGTCTGTAAGGTCATGGAAGATTAATTGTTAAAGCTCCTCTTCTCATACTACATCTAGAGGCTGATAGGAACCCAACAAATCCCGAGAGCTGGGTCTCACAATCTCCTGTTTGACAAGAACAGCAGTTGAGTATATGTCATAACACTCTACTTAACTTCTTTGGGTCTGCCAAACATCAAAAATAGTCAAGTATAGTGCTTGGGTATCTCCCTTACTGTCCTAGAATTTTAATATAGCAGCCCAATATCAACCATTGCTTTATTCAAAAGTTGGGTCATTGGAACTCAATTCTTATTGAGGGTTCCAACAGAATCCCACTAATTAGGCACTTATAACCCATGATGTGGATTGAAATCGAGTTGTAATTATGGGAAAAGTCCTTAAAGTCACTTGCAGCAAGTGACTGCCAGCATCGTTTTCAGGATTCACTTTATTTATCGTTTTCTGATAAAAACTAAGGGAGACATGTATGATTGGGTTTTTCACACAATTTTTTGGGATAAAATGCGCCTAAGAGAGGAGACTAAGAGGTTAAATGTGCCTAATGAATGTGTTAGGCGCATTGTTCGTAACACAACACTTTCTAAGGCCTAACATGAGGGGGCGTTGTGTGGCCGTTATGGAGGCATGTCACACCACACATATTTTTAAACACATATACAAATGTGGTTCCGCAAAACTAGGCACATTACTGCTCGGACAGGCAGACCTA
>JAODAL010082724.1:0-11482 GCA_025379985.1 Phyllomedusa bahiana
TTATTGTTCTTTTTTTTGGGGGGCCAAGATTTTTTTGTTATTTTAAAAATCCTTTTTTTTAAAGCAGGTAAGAAAATACTGAACCCTATAGTTTTTTTTATTTTTAACAGGCTCACCGTGCAGTATCTATACCAGTTAGCTTGCTCTCTGAGTCGATATGATTAGGGCCGATACCCAGTTTAAAAAATATTTTTTTTATTTTGAAGCACTTTAAAAAAAAAAAAAACTGTTTTATTGTGTAAAACAATATTTATACATCGCTGTGTTCTAAGAGCCATAACTTTTTTATTTTTCCATATACAGAGCGGTCTAAGGACTTTTTTTTTGCGGGATGAACTGACGTTTTAATTGGTCCAACTTTGCCATTTATATGAGTTTTTGATAGCTTTTTATTACATTTTATGTGCGGGGGGATGAACAAAAATGCATTTGTGACGTTTTTCTTTCTTTTTTTTTTACGGCGTTCACCGTACGGGTTAATTAATGTGACAGATTTATAGGGTGGGTTGTTACACACGCGGCGAGACCAAATATGTGTACTTTATTTATTTTTGATCTTTTTTGGGGCGATTGGCGTTTGTAAAGGGGAAAAGGGCGGTGTACGTGTTTTTTTATTTTATTTTTTGTGTTTGTGTTTTATTTTTTTTAACTTTTTTTTCACTTTTTCACATTTTTTCACCTTTCTCCAGTGGGGATTATAGTAGGAGACCTGTACACAGCGTTGCTGCTGTGTACTGGTCGCCATGGTAACTGTCAATCACTGTGGGCATGATGACGTCACCAGACTACCCGGATGCATTCAGAAAGCATCCGGGGAGTCCGGTGAGCAGACCAGTAGCAGCGCGGAGCGCCATTACTGTGCCGATTGTAGGCAGGAGGAGCTCACTCCTCCTGCCTGCGGCTTTATTATCGCGACCATGACAGGCTGCGGTAATGAAGCGTTAATCACCCGCAGTCGGAGCTCACTCCAGCCGCGGGTGATGCGGCATGAGGCCAGTGGCTCGCCTGTGAGTCCGCACAACCGCCAGGACATATGCATACGTCCAATGTCGGGAAGGGGTTAAACAAACGTCCCATTCTCTTAAACCATAGCACTTAGCCTATGGTAACCAAGGGCCTACAAGCTTAGATTTTTCGTCCCCACCTGTTGAACTATGATCTTTGAAATGAGAAAACCCCTTTAACCTCTTCCTGATGGACTTGTACCTCAGAGTGCCAGTAAAGGAGTGTGGAAGAGGCTCATTCGCTGACCCCACTCCATACATGGCAGGTAACAGCTGATTAGCATCCAGGATAAGAGACGGCTCCAAGCCCAGCCCTTCAACCATTTATACACCACTGCCAACATGACTGTGGCATCTGAATGGTTAGTACACAGTGGCAGGAGGACGAATGATGAACTGTATAGCTGCCATGTTTGTACTCCTATTACATCCTGCCATAGACTGGGTCTAATAGGAGATAAGTGAAATGCCTATATGTAGCAGTAAATCAGTACTGCCCTACATAATACAAGTTCCAAACTGTACACATGTTCAATTTTCCATGGGAGATTTAAAAAACAAAAAAAGTTTTTTAAAAAATTAAAAATATTTGAAATTCCAAAAATTCCCACTTTTCCAATTGACCGAATAAAAAATAAACAATAAAAAAATAAACCTAATTGGTATCACTGCATCTGTAAAAACTCGACCTAACACAAGGTCATGTTATTTATACATAACAGTGAACTCCATAAAAACTAAGGGCCACACGTATGAAACAGTTTTGGTCTAAAACTTACTTTCTTGGCCATAGGTTTCTATGTGGAAAAAAGGGAGTTTTAGACCAAAACCGTTTTATACACGTGGCCATAAATCTAAGGCCATGTTCACACAGCTCATTTTGGGGCGGATTTGGTCCCGCATTCCGTGCCGTACTGCGCGAAATACGGGACCAAAACCATCCCAGTCATTACAGTGATCCACTGTTCCCATAGAGAACTATGGATTCCGTCTCCTCTCCCCGCTCGCCGTATTCCGCGGAATCCGCGACGTGGATAATGAATGTCTATGGGGCCGGTGAACTGCCGGCCCCCCCGCTCCTCCCCCGCTGCCGGGAACACGCCGTAATTGCGGGCGAAATCCGTCCCGCAATTACGCCGTGAATAAGCAGCGTGAACCCGGCCTAAAACTTAAAAAAAAAGTGGCGCAATTTAATTTTCTTTCTATCCCACCAAGAAATTATTTTTATTTCCCAATCCATTCTATGGTACAGACAATGGTTCCATTAAAAAGTTCATCTTGATTTGCACAGAAACAAGCCTGCATGTGTCTACATAGTTGGAAAAATTATGTCTAGGAGGAAAAAAAAAAAACGAAAAATAGAAATCCAATAATTGCCATGTGATTGAATGGTTAACCCCTTCCCTGACCAAAAAAAAATTTTTCCCTTTTTACAGCAGTTTGAACCCGCCAGATATTCCAGTAATTTATTTGCCGATTTTCATGAAATTTAGTTTTTTTTTTTTTATGGGAAATTTTTTACTTTGTTTTCTTTTTTTTTTAAATAATATGAAGGAAAATTGTAAAAAAGAAAAAAATGTAAGTCTATTTTTCACATTCATTTATTTTAACAGCAAAAGCTGGGGCTAGAATAATTTTTCTACTTGTGTCACCTTTCATTCACAGACAGTGATATATCGGCGATACAAAGTTTTATGCAAAGTCACTGGGGCAAAATTTGGGTTTTGGGGCTGTTAATTGGGGTTTTTCCCTTTTTCCATATTGGGGGGCCCCCTCAGGTCAAGAAAGACCCTGAGATTTTTATATGGTTTTTTTTTTTCTTTATTTTTCCCTGTATTTCGGTTGGGGTATAACTCCCTTTTCAGGTACATCCAGGGAAATACCCCCCATGTACGACTGCAAATCATAACTCACTACCGCCATAGCGGGCGGGGCAAATGTTATGGGGCCCCCAGATTGTGAGACCACTGAGTCAGAAACATGGACCTTAAATTGTAGGGAAAAGCAAAATTTGGGGCCACGTGTATGGAAACTGTCCCGCGGAAGACGTCTTTTTCCCATAAAACCAATAAAAGCCCATAGCAACCAAATTTAAACTCATGCAACCAATCGACTCATACAAATAACAAAGCCCCTAACAAACCCAAACAGAGCTCATACTACCAAACAGGCCCATGCAACCCAATCAAGCTCATAGCTACCAATCAGAGTCCATAGCAACCAATCTGAGCTCATAGCAACTAATCACAGCCCATAACAAACAATCAGAGCTCATAGCTACAAATCAGAGCCCATCGTAACCAATTTAAAACCCATACCAACCCAATTAAGTCAAAACAATTTAATCAGAACCCTTAAAAAACCCAAACAGAGCTCATAGTTTCCAATCGGGGCCCATAGCAAAACCCAAAAAGGGGCCCCTTGCAAAACCAAATCAGAGCCCCTAAAAACCAAAACAGAGCTATAGCTACCAATTAGAGGCCCCTTTTCAAACCAAAATTTAAGGGTCATAGCAAACCCGTCAGAGTCCATAACAACCCAAAAAGAAACCCCCAGCACTGAATCAGAGCCCTAGCGACCAATCAGGAAAAAATTCCCCCTAAAAAAACCAAATCAACAGTGTGGGAAGTGGGCCAGCCTCATGTGTTTTCCAAGTAAAATCCCCAAAGATAAAATTGTTTAAATTTTCTTTGGGATTTTTCTGTTTGGGACAAATGTCCCCTATGTCCAGTTTTCAAATATATGCAAATGAGGGACATGGTTTTAAAGGGCTAGACAGGCAGCCCGCCATTTTAAGGGAAACTGCTGAGACTCAGAGGGGAACAGGGCAAAAGAAAAAAACTAAACTATAAAAAAAACCCAGGGGTTCAGAGTTGTTCCAGGGGACAGGGGGAGAGCCTGCCTGCCTATACAGGGCACCATCGCAGGGAGAGAGAGAGGAAAAAATCCTGGGGCAAGAAGGACAAGCTCCAAGAAGAGAGGACTGTCTGCAGCCGGATCACCCAATTCATCCCCCCCAAAAGGATCTGCACCTGAGGACAGGAATTGCCGGGCCCTCTTTAAGGTACCTCAGCGGATGCGGGCAAAGCCAACGGGTCAGGGCTGTTTAGAAAGGGCCGGTGATTTAAATTTTTGATAGTTTTGGTTCAGTTACCAAACAGGGGGCCCCAACCGCCGGTTCCCCGGGGCCCCCGGGGAAACCCGGGGCCCCCAGGGCATCCCCTTCCGGGGCCCGGGCCATGGCGACCCTGATGCCGGGGCCCGGGGGACCCTTTTTGTCCCCGGGGTCGGGACTCTCTGCACCCGGGCCCCTGTATTCCGGCGGGCAAGGAAAACAGTGCCCCAAAGCGTGGGCCGCCGTTCAAATATAGGGAAGGGGAGGAGGTGCCCTTACCGTCCCCCCCTCTCCCCATCTTTGTAAATTGCCCGGGGCCACTGAGCTCCCCATTACAACGATGAGCGGCGAAGGGGTGTGATGCCAAAACAGTGAGTCCAAACCCCCCCCCGGCCCCGGGTCGGGCGCTGGGAGGGAGGAATCTCTTGAAGGGAAATGGGAGTGGGGAATTTCGCTCCTTTTTTTTTTTTTTTAATTTCTATGGGGGGCAAAAAAAATAACTAAGGGGGGCCCCTTTACTATGGGGGCATATTACTATGGGGGGAAAATTAACTTTTTGGGCATATTATTTTGGGGGGGTTTTTAAATATGGGGGGCATATTTTCCAATTGGGGGGGCATATTACTATTTTGGGGGGATATTACTATGGGGGGGGATAAAAACCCTGGGGGGGGCCCCTATTACTTGGGGCCCTAAAAAAAAGGGGGGGTATTTAAATTGGGGGGGCATATTTCCATGGGGGGCATTTTTACCATGGGGTTTTTGGCTATTAAAGGGGCCCAAAATTTCTATGGGGGGGGGGGGGGGATATTAAATATGGGGGCAAATTTTTTGGGGGCTAATTTTTATGGGGGGGATATTTTCCCCTGGGGGGGATATTACTAAGGGGGCCCAAAATTTCTATGGGGGGCATATTTCTTTTGGGGGGATTTTACCATTGGGGGGTTTTTACCATGGGGGCATATTTCATGGGGCATATTACTTTTGGGGCCAAAATTACTTGGGGGCCCTTTTTACTATGGGGGGCATATTTTCAAAGGGGGTATTATTTTGGGGCATATTTTAAATGGGGGCATAACCCATGGGGGGGAAATTTTCAATGGGGGGGCCTATTTCCCATGGGGGCCCTATTACCATGGGGGAAAATACAAAAGGGGGGAATTTAAAAGGAAGGGGCCCTAAATTTCTGGAGGGATATTACTTTTGGGGGCATATTACTAAAAAGGGGGAATTTACCATGGGGGGATATTAATAGGGCCAAAATTTTGGGGGGCCATATTTCTATCGGGGGCATATTACTATGGGGGGGATATTACCAGGGGGGAAATTTTTACCTGGGGCCATTTACCATGGGGGCAAATTTTTTGGGGGCATTTTTAAATGGGGGGCCCTTTTTTCCCATGGGGGGCATATTAAATGGGGGGAATTTCCATGGGGGGCATATTACCCTGGGGGCATATTAACTATTTGGGGGAATTTTTACTGGAAGGGGCCCATAATCTATTGGGGGGAATTAAATTGGGCTATGGGGAATTACCAGGGGGGGTATTAAATGGGGCCTTTTTACCCGGGGGGGCCTTTTTACCCTGGGGGTGGATATTATGGGGGGGCATATTTCTAAGGGGGCTTTTTAAACCCGGGGGGGGAAATTTTCTATGGGGCATTTTTCTGGGGGGCCATATTACTATGGGGGGGCCCTTTTTACTATGGGGGGGGGATATTACCATTGGGGGCATATTTTTATGGGGGATAAATTTTAAAAAATGAGGATATAAAATATGGGGGCAAAATTACTATGGGGGCATTTTACTATGGGGCATATTAAACCCTTTGGGGATATTACTGGAGGGGCCCATATTTTTCCCTTTTTAAAGGGGGGGGATATTTTAAAGGGGGCCTATTTCCATGGGGGCATTTACTATGGGGCTATTATTGGAGGGATATTTACTATGGGGGGATATTACTATGGGGAATATTACTATGGGGCAAAAATTAAACCCTGGGGGGGATATTAATGAAAGGGGCAAATTTCCATGGGGGAATTTTTTTCATAAGGGGGGGCCCTAATTGGGGGCCTTTATTTTAAAATTTTTGGGGGGCCCTATTAAAAAAAGGGGGGACAAAAATTACTATGGGGGGCATATTACTATGGGGGCATATTTCCATGGGGGCAATTTCCATTGGGCAATTTTTACTATGGAGGCATAAATTTTCCAATGGTTGGGGTATTACTGGAGGGGGCCCTATTACTATGGGGGGGGCCCTATTTCTATGGGGGGGGGATTTTTACTATGGGGGGGGGATTTTACTATTTTGGGGCCAAAATTTCTATTGGGGGGATATTACTAGGGGGATTAATTTCTATTGGGGGCTTAAATTTCTGGGGGCCCCAAAATTTCTATGGGGGGCATATTACAAGGGGGGAAAATTACTTTGGGGGGATATTACTAGGGGGGCAAATTAAATGGGGGCCCCTTTTTAATAAGGGGGGATTTACTATGGGGGGGAATTACTTTGGGGGAAATTTTTAAGAGGGGGCTTTTACTAGGGGGCATATTACTATGGGGCAAAATTTCTAAAGGGGTTTTTTTTTACTTTGGGGGGAAAAATTTCTGGGGGTTTTGGGGGGGAAAATTACTGGGGGGGGCAAGGGAAATTTTATTTTTATCAATTTCTGGAGGGGGCCCTATTTTTATCTTTTTCTGGAAGGGGGGATGTATTTTTTATCATTATGGAGGGGAAAATTTTTTATCTACATTAAATGGGGGGGGTTTTGTATTTAAAAATTAAAAACTGGAGGGGGGATGTATTTATATATCAGTACTACAGGGGCATATATTTTCTATAAGGGCAGCTGATTTTCATATGAAAAAAATTATTTTTATATTTTTGTTTTTTTTTTAATTCTTTAAACAATATTTTACTTTCAGGCTGGAAACCGGTTCAGCTCTGTGGATCAGATTTTAAAATAATTTCTGACCCACAGAGTACACCCAAGGGTTTTTGTTTTTAAAATACTTGGGGAAACCCCCCCTAAAATAACCTCAAAAGGGAAAAGTATTTCACTTTATTGGGGGGGGGTTTTTCTTTTTTTTCCCCCGTTCATAACCCCCCCCTAATAAACCCCCCCCCCTAATAAACTCCCCCCCCTTAAAAACCCGCCCCCACCCCGGGGCCGGGGGAAAAATTGCCTGGAAAAAAAACCGGGTTTCCCCGGTTTAAAAAAAAGGTTGGGGACCGCCCGAGTTTTTAAGGGCCCAAAAAAGGGTTTCCCCAAAAAACAACCCCCTGTTTTAGGGCTTTGGAAAAGTTTGATACCCCACCGTTTTTGCTACTTTGAACCGGTTTGGGGTGCATGTGTATTTTGGGGGGGGAAGTGGGTAAATCCAAATTTTAAACTGTGTAAGCTTTTTGTGCTGCACCACGACCCCCGCAACTGCCCAACCCCACACAATTGTTCCCCTTGGTTTTATTACGGTATTAAGAAGGGGAAAGGGGTTATTGGCCTTTCCCCAAAAAACCCCAAAGGTTTTTGGTAAAAGTTACCGGGGATCCAAAAGTAACTTCTGGGGGGCCGTGTGCGCAAAGGGCCCCGGATAAGTATTTGGTACATTTGTGTTTGGGGGGTCTGTTCACCATCTTGTTTCCCGAAAATTCAGTTAAAAAAAAAACCGTGGTGGGGCTGGTGTTGGGGGTGTGTTCTTTGTCCGTGGGCTTCGCTGTTTCCGGAAAAACCCGCCCCCGTACTGGCCTACAAAATTTCCCCCGGCAAAACGGGGCCGGCAATCCTTCTGCCGGGGTTTTAAACCCCCCCAACAAAATCAGGGGAAAAAAAGGCCCGCCCTTTATTTGGGCCCTTTTTGGCCTATGAAACCCTCCCCCAAATTTTAAGGGGAAAAAAAAGAATTAGGGTGGGTTAAAGGTTTTGGGAAAGGAATTAAAAAAGTTACAACACCGAAAGGGGGAGAGTTTTCCCTTGGGGGCCGGGGGGTACGTTTTTGCTTTCGAAAATCGGGCCCAAGTTTTTAAAAACCGCTGGAAAAAAAAATTTCCTTTAAACCAAGGGGTTTTTACCAAAGGGGCCCCCTTCGGGACTTTTCTTTAGCCCCAAAAAAGGGGAGACCCCCAAAGAAAATTTTCTTAAAGCCCTTTTGGGGAAACCCTTTAAAATAAGCGGGAAAAAACCCCGTGTTATGAGGGGTTCCAAGTTAAGCATTAAAAACCCTTCCCCCGTGGGGGTTACCTTTAAAATTTTCCCCCCCCGGGCAAAAAGGGGAGATTTTCCCCCTAGGTTTTCCGGGTTTTCCCGTGCCCCCCGCCCCTTAAAGAGGAAAAGAAACCCATGATTTAAGGGGAACCCTTTTTAAATTCCCGAAAAGAAAAAAAGGGGGAAAACCAATTTTTAAAAAATTGGGTCCAGGGTTTAACAAATTGAGTAACTTGGCCGGTGAGAAAAAAGGAAAGCTCCGAAAATACCTTGGGTTCCCCCCCCTTTTTGGAGTTAATTTCAAAATTTTGGGGGGCCGGGTTTGCGGCCCCCCTTTCAACATTTGCCACACCCAAAAGGTGTCGCGTGTTTTTTGGGCAGAAGGAAGTTTTAAAATACCAACCCCCAAGTATTTGGGGGGGTTCCCTGTCCGGGGGCGGGGAAAACCAAAAACCCTTAGGATTTAAGAAAGCCCAAAAGCCTTTTTTGGGTCAAAGGGATAAAATCACTTCCCGTTTTATTGGTTCGTGTTCTTGTCCGTACTTTCGCTTAATTCCGGAAAAACCTGACCCGGGTACTCGCTTAAAACCTGCCCCATAGCAACCAATCAGAACCCGTAGCAACCAATCATAGCTCAGCTTTCATTTCCTACACTGCTTTGGGGGAAAAACAGCCAAGCTCTGATTGGTCGCTATGAGCTCTGATCGGTTACCGAAGGGCAGTCAGCAAGGGGTGAAAGTTGCATGTCCAGGCCTGCTCATGTCATGCGAACCCTGTAAGGGTATGTTCACACGGCTTAATGTGGCGCGTACAGTACGCGTGCGCAATATGCCGAATGTTTTGGAAGCACGCGCTGATCAGCACATAATTCCATTAACATGCATTGTCAGTAACAAACGGCATGTCACTTATCTCGCCCGGCGAGATATGAGAGCTATGAATTACCGTAAACGTGGCGCACATTTCCCTGCATATAAAGCGCAAAACGCAGCGAAATATGCAAGCAATTACGCCTACACATAAGCCTTGTGAACATACCTTAAGGCTATGTTCACACGGCTTTTTTTGGGGAGCATTTCGCTACGTATTTTGCGGAGTACTGCGCTTAATACGCAGGAAAATGCACCCAATAATTACGGTAATCCTTAGCTCTCGTAGAGAACTATGGATTATACCTTCTCTCCACGCTCGTACAATACAATTGTATTGTACACCGGGTGAAAAAAGTGACATGTCGATTACGTGCCGCGAGTAATGCATGACTATGGGGCCGGCGGGCTACCGCCCCCCACCCCCCCTTCTCCCACACCTCAGGAGTACGCGTGTGTTAGTGCGAGCTCCCGAAACACACGATGTATTGCGGCGCGTACTGTACATCGTGTGAACATACCCTAGGACCCTTACGACTAAGAGCCCATAGCGTTGGCTCGAAACGCATAGACATCTACATGTGTATTGTGAATGTTTGCTTTCTAATCATGTTTTTAATCAGGATACAATAAAATGCTTTTTTATATCAAGAAAATCATTTTTGTGCGAGTGCTGGAAGAAACTTTCTCTTTGGATTTTGGTTTATACGCTCATCACGGCCTGAGGCCTCTTCCCTGCCCCATTTATCATCAAATATTGTACACTATGATTTGAGCCCACAGGTGAGTGGACTTCTTTCTTCTCCTACTATCTAACACCTTTGTTATCAAATTTTCTGCCAAAACACTGGTGCAAAAAATGTCGACCTTCAACAATTTCAGCACTTTCCGGGTGATTCCGCAAAAGAAAAAAAGAGAAAAACTGCAAAAACTGTTATCAAACCTGAATGTGGGAACACGAAGCGAAGCTCCTCAAGTACTTATGTATGTAGCCACACACAGCGACGTTGTGTACAGTGTGGAAGGTTTATACAGTACAACCTATCCGATGGCCACCAGATGGCAGGCTTGACTTATACTTGTTCTTATTTTACAGTCATATTACCAAACTGACCTAATAGATACAGATACAGCAGGATGAGACGGGCGGGAGATGCCTCAATGCAGTTGTATTTGTGGCTTTTTCAGTCTCCAGTTGCCAAACCAAAGTATAAATAGTCTAGTTTTGAATAATTCTGTCATCATTTCTGTGTTTTTACCTGACAGCGGCCTTTTCCCGACACTTTTGCATAAATACTTCCTCATATGTACAAGAATATAACGATGGGTGTAACTATAGCCTGTAGCAGCCATAGTAGCTGGGAGGTTTTCTGCTATCAAGCAGAGTTATGTAGTATCTCTGACATATGGTTCTATTATCTATTCCTTTAATCCCGTAATGACCACTCGCCATCTTTTGATGGCGGCATTTCAGGCCATTTGTCTGCAGCGATGTCTTTTGGCGTCACTGCAGAGTAGGAATTTTGCAGCTCCCAGCGCTCCTTATGTACAAGAATATAACTACTATAGTACGGCCTCCTATGTTCAACAATATAACTACTATAATACTGCCCCCTATGTACAAGACTATAACTACTATAAAACTGCCCCCTATGTACAAGAATATAACAACTATAATACTGCCCCATATGACCAAGAATATAAAAACTATAAAACTGCCTCCTTTGTACAAGAAAAACTACTATAAAACTGCCTCCTATATACAAGAAATAACACTATAATACTGCCCCTATGTAAAAAGAATATAACTACAAAAATACTTGCCTCCATGTACAAGAATAAAACTACTATAATACATTCCCCCTAAGTACAAGAATAAAACTACTATAAATACTTTACCCCCCCATTACAAGAATATAACTATTATAATACTGGCCCCTATGTACAAGAATATAACTACTATAATACTACTATGTACAAGAATATAACTACTATAATACTGCTTCCTATGTACAAGAATATAACTACTATAATACTGCCCCCTATGTACAAAAATATAACTAATATAAAAACTGCTCCTATGTACAAGAATATCACTACAAAAAATACTGCTCCTATGTAAAAGAAAAACTACTATAAAACGGTCCCATGTACAAGAATATAACTACTATAACACGCCCCCATGACAAGAAAAAACTACTATAATACTGTCAACTATGTACAAAAAAATAAAAAATACTAAATACTGCCCCCTAGTAAAAAATATAGCTACAAATACTGCCCCAGT